>CAUYON010181261.1:0-22189 GCA_963573935.1 Arctocebus calabarensis
TTCATGGCATTTTCTTGATCACTATATAAAGACATTGATACTCTACATTTAATAAGTTTCCCCAGTACCCTGCTAAGATGCACCGTAGGTGTGATCCCACCAATTGCCCTCCCTCCACCCATACTCCCCCCTCCCCTTTTTAAATAGTGTCCAATTTTAAATTGCACATGAACTTTATGGCATTTTTAAAATAGTGTCCAATTTTAAATTGCACGTGAACTGTATATGATTCCACATGTGTGAAATGCCCAGAACTGGCAAGTCTGTAGACACAGAGAGTAAACCATTGGCTGTCAGGGGCTAGAGATTGCTCCAGAGGAATGGAAGAATTGGTGATATGTTTCTTTTTGAGCGATGGAAAATTTCTGGAATTAGGTAGTAGTGATGGTTGCACGACTCTGAATATGCCATACACACTGCATTGTACACTTTAAGAAGGCTGAATTTTACGGTATGTGGTTTTTTATCTCAATAAAGCTACAAAATAACAGCTTGAAATAGCTGAAAAAGAAAGGCATCATCTCTGCAGCCATGGTGGGCCACATTTCACGAGGTTAAATAGAAGGTGTTATAAGATGTATAGGTTAAAAACCAGACAGGGTGCCATCATCGGAGTTTGGGTATATTTCTGCACAGAAAAATAAATACATAGAATCATTCTCTCTATAGGGAATATCAGATAAATCTATCATAGCAATTTAATGATGTTTTAAAATAATTACAAAGCAGATATTTACAATAAATAGTACGAAAAGGAAAACTTTTAGAAAAAGAAATGGTCATAGTTATATCTGGTAGTAATTTGAGAGGTTTTTTGGTATTGCTTTTAAGTGACTGTTGGTTTATGTTACCCCTAAAGACTTTCTGGCTAAGGCCCAGATATATGTAACATGTATTTTATGGTGCAAACTCAAATATTTACAATAACCTTCATGTCTGGTGTGTTTGTTCCCATTTACAGATAAAACAACTAAGACTCGGAGGCTAAGAAACTAATTTCTGTAGGAAGTGACACTAACAGTATTTAACCCCAAGTCCATCTGGCTTCAAACCTCCGTCCCTCTCATCCCTGACAGTATGTGAATAGAGTTTCCCTGGACCCCAGGAAAGAATCTCCCTTTGCTCAAGCAAATGGCATTTGTCCTATGAAACACCCAGAACAGTGCCTTTAAACAAAACTTTTTTTTTTTTTAAGTTAGAGACAGGGTCTCGCTCTGTCACCCAAGCTGGAGTGCAGTGGTGTGATCACAGGTCACTGCAGCCTTGAACTCCCAGACTCAAGCAATCCTCCTGCCTCAGCTGGGACTACATGCAGGAACCACCACTCCCAGCTAAGTTTTCTTACTTTTTGTAGAGACAGGGTGTCACTGTATTGCCCAGGCTGGTTTCAAACTCCTGGCCTCAAACAATCCTCCCTCCTCAGCCTCCTAAAGGGCTGGGGTTACAGGCACGAGCAACCATACCTGGGCTCTCTTTAATCTTAAAACCTGTACGTGAACATACACTGAAGCAAAGAATTGTGGAGACCGATGTATTAATAGGATAATTTTATTTAGCTATTCTCTGAAGCGACTTAGAAGAGGAACAATAATCTTCCATTTCTAGGATCATCTGATTTGGAAATGGGGCTATTCACTACCTAGAGACGGGCCGGAACAAGACTGTCAAGGGTGGTTAAAAGTAAGTGAGGATGGCAAAAGCCCAGAGGGCGTGAGATCCTGGGGCTGCTCACTTCCCTGGGGCCCTGGTGGTCTCCTGCACCGTCATTTGGGTTCATTTGGAGTCATGGGTTGGCTGAGGATGTTATCTGCATTGCGAACACCACCCAGGAGGATTCTCCTGGGAGTCTGAGCCTGTTCTATGCCATAAACATCATACAGGCCAGAGCAGGAAAAGTGTATTTGCAGACAAATACTGCCATCCTATCAGTTTGTTTATTTTTGACTATTCCGTTTCTCAGGGAAACAGGAAATGTAAGAGAAAGGAATGTTTGTTTTTTGTTAGGGCAGGTTTAGTTCAGTTTTTCTAAATATGCTACCAGTATTTTTCCAAGACACACTAAAAGTAGGAGGCAGCGATGCTGAGAGTTCAGAGGTGGGATTTCGAGGGCAGAGGGCCTCAGGCTGGGCAGGGAGGCCACAGACCTCATTCACAAACACTTCCCGGGCCCTGCTGTGTGCCTGACCTGGCTCTGGGGCAGGTGTGAGAAGGAAGAGGCAGACAAGACTTCTATCTTGAGCACCTGGGTGGGTGGTAGGACCATTCGTTGATTGAGGGTGGGATACAGGAAGAAGGGAGGGTATTTTGAATGGGAAGTTTGTGCAGGTGTTTGGAAACGCTGAGTTGCAGGCGCCTGCAGAACCACCTGGGCAGGAGGTCCAGGAGGCAGGTCTGTGATCTGGGAGAGGCCTGCGTGTCCAGGGACATAGACCCACAGCTCCTCATGGAGCTTACAGTTCAATCAGGGCATCAGATATTCCTTGAGCAATCACACATGTGACTCAAAAGTGGCAGAAGAGCTAAGAAGGAGGGAGAAGTGAGCCAGGAGGAGAAAGCAGGAGACCTAGGCAAGGAGGAGAAAGCCAGCCCCTTGGGGAAGTGACAGTGGGTGCCATCTGGAGCATGGATGAGAGCTGACTGAATGAAGCAATGAGAACAGCATATGCAAAGGCCCTGTGGCCAGAGGGAGCAGAGCTGCTCTCAGGGTGAGAGAAGCAGAGTGGGGAGCACGGGGAAGATGGGGCCAGGGGCGATGGCAGGGGCCAGACCACACAGAGACCTGGAAGTTTGTCTGACATTATTTTGTCTGTATATGCTTTACTCTAGCTGGTATTTGGTGGATTTATCACAACATTAAAGGACTGGAAAGGACTGTCAAAGGTCAGTTTGTCTATTCTGCTCCCACCTGACAAGAGCATCTTTATGGGTACTGCTTAAAAACTCCAAGGAGAACCTGTCAGATACTACCTAGCAAGGTTGAGCTTTATTAAGCAACTGTTGGGATGTTTCTGTTCTCTGTGCTGAATGAATCCTTTTTAAATGCCTATAACAAACCCCATTTCCGGGCTGCCCCATTTCTGTCAAAGACGTCATCGCACACTCTGCTCACAGCCTGGGCCACAGGCTTCCTTCCCCCGACCCCCTCCTCTTCCTGCTTCCAAAAAGTGAGGGATAAGTCTTTGACGTGCCCCTGAGATCACAGGTGTGACGGGGATGTGAGCAAGGGCACATTGCCATCCTACTCTGTGCCCGACACTGGGTGTTTGCTAACGTGCCCCTATAGAGACCAACTCCTCCGTGACCCACACCTATCATAACATCGATGTCCCCATCAATCTCATGGGATTCGAGCCATCTTATCATGTAGAGGCTGTACCTGCGGTAGCAAGGGCAGTGGCGGTGCTGGAACCCTAGCTCCTCTGCTTTCTAATTGAGTGACCTTCAGCAAGAAACTTCACCTCTCTGATAGAATAGAAATCAGAGCTACCTCAGAGAAGTGTCAAGAGGCATAAACGAGGTGATATATGTAAAGTGCTTAACTCCAGGCTGGTGTGCCCTAAAAAATGAGACCCGTGATTACCGCAGCCTCCAGAAGAATCTTAACACCCACTTTGTACACGTCACGATACCCAAACTCTCTGCTGCCCTATGTCCAAACTCCTACCTCCAATGCTGGGGTCTCCACAAGTTACTCCCCTTTCATCCTCCCCAACCTCCACTGCCTCCCCAACAAACCTTCCATTTGAATGAACCTTGGCCAATCCTCGTCCCCGATTCTTTCTGACTGCTCATTTGCACAAAACATGTCCCACCGGTCACGGAGCTTCCTCAGCCTTTATGCCTCAAACAGAGTGTCTGCCAGGTATGGGACCTTGTGTGGAGCCCAGAGGTACAGTGGAAAACAAAAGAAGGAAAGGCTCCTGCCCTCAGAGCACTGGTGGGGAATGGAGAAGCGGAGATTGAAGAAATGAACCCACCTGTGCCAGGTGGTGGTTGTGCTATGAAGACGGGCCAGATACAGAGGATACAGGAAGCATCTAACCCAGCGGCCAGGGAGGGCTCTCTGGGGACAGAGCATTTCAACTGAGGCATGAAGTATGAGAAGGGACTGGCCTGGAAAAGAACGTGAGGAAGAGCCTTTCAGAGGAAGGGAACAGCATGTGCAAAGGCCCTGTGGGTGAAAGGCCAGAGGGTTAGAACATAACTGGAAGGCAGAGGCTGGGATGGGGAGGACAGAGAAACACGAAATAAAACAGAAGTCATGGCCTGGAGTAGAGGCCCAGCGCCTTCCTAAAGCTTCCTAGACTTCTTTGATTTCTTCTAGCAGATTCTTCTGGGTCTTGTTTTTTCCATCACTTATCCAGAACCAGACACTGTATGTATTTAAATCTCCCGAGTCAAGAATGCAGGAGGAGGTTGGGTGCGGTGGCTCACACCTGTAATCCTAGCACTCTGGGAAACCAAAGCCAGAAGATCCTTTGAACTCAGGAGTTCAAGACCAGCATGAGCAAGAGCGAGAACCCATCTCTACTAAAAATCGAAAAAATCGGCCGGTCACCTGGCTGCCTGCTGTCCCAGCTATTTGGGAGGCCTAGGCAGGAGGATCGTTTGAGCCCAGGAGTTTGAGGTTGCTGTGAGCTAGGCTCACATGTTCCTCTAGACTGGGACAACGGAGTGAGACTCTGCCTGAAAGAAGAAAAAAAACCATGGGAATGTAAGAGGAATCTCCTCCTTTGGTGAGCAGCTGCTCCAGACCACCCTAGCGTGAGTCCTGGCCCTCCGATCCGGCAGCATGAGGATGAGGGTGGTGCAACACTCACCCAGGCTCACACTGTTTGGGCTCTACCCTTCCCTGGGGAACCCAGCTTGAGCACTGGGCTGGCCTCCACTTATTTTGGCTTCTTTGAGTACTTTTGAATAAAGCCCTTATCAGGGTGGGGATCTCTGTTTTCAAAAATTGATCTGCCTCTTAGAACAGGATGTCAGGCCTCTCAGGCCATTGGGCAACTGAACTCTGGAGTGCCCAGGGGCATGTGAGCGGGGACAGGGAGCCCGTGAGAGGCTGCTGCAGACCTCGCTCTCCCCACAGAAACTAAATAAAGCTATTGTTGGGAAGGGAAGAGAGAAAATAGCCCCACAAGATGTTTTTTGTCCTCCGTGACCTGTCTGTGTTTGGGGAGGGGCTGGCACGTTGCAGAGCAGTGGAAATGGAATGGCCTTTAAAAGGGATCTGAACGCTTTAGAAAGGGGGAGGGTGACAGGGAGAAGATCTTGCTAACAGTGGACACAGAGGGGAAGGGCAAGGGTGCTAACATCTAGAAAGTGCTGGGTCCCATTCCTGGATGGGTGCCAATAAATAGCCTCATTATTGGCCTGGAGGGAACTTGATGGGTGGACTCGCCCAGCTTCGAGCTCTAAAAACTGACTTTAGAACTCTAGAGAATGTCTCCAAATTCTGCTGGTCCTCCCCTTGCAAAGCTCTAGCCTTGGGCTCTAGGAATTAAAATGCTAGCCCCTAAGGACGTGTGTCCGGAGATGTTGAGTGAGGGCTTGCTTACAGTCATAGGAAGGGGGGAGAGGGAGAGGAGGAGATACAGAAGAAAGAGAGGGCAGCACAGTGTCCATTAATAGGAAATGATAAGAGCAATTTTGGAAAAAACAAATGTGAACTTCACCCGTATCTGTGCATATATTTTTGCAAAGACTACAGGAGGTAAGGGATGGGAAGAAACAGACCCAGACGCAGTGGGCAGGCGACATTAGTTACCCGGGTTGGGAAAGAGGAGTGGAGAAGTATATAAGAAAAGGAAAGTCTGCAGGGATGATGGAAAACACTTCTGCAGGCACATTAAGTGACAACATAGACACACCATTTTATCTCTAAATTATCATAGAATATCCTGGGGTGTCTTATGGGACATAAAAATGAGGATTATATAGTCATGTGGACCAAGACGAACATTGATTTGACTAGAGAGGAGATTTGACTACGAGGAGATTGTAGACAGTTCTTGTCTCAAAGGTCTATGGTCATTATTTCAATAAAGAAGTGTCACTTTAAAAAAAAAAAAAGGAAAGGAAAGCTCCTGAAAGTTCCCTCCGGGCTCTTAGTGTTTGTTACAATCAATCTCAAATTGGCCTCTGGTCCTTCAGTCTCCTCGGTACAAATTCATCCTGCCCCGGCTGCCAGGTCCCCCTCTTGCCCCAGGACCATCCTACTGCTCCCTAGTCCAGCCAGCTACCTAACCTCCTCTGTTTAGCATTGAAGGCCATCCCTCAAACATCTGGCCCCAAATTGGCTCTTCTTTCTCTTCAGCACCAGCCCAGAGTCTTGGGAGCCCATATATGCTTCCAAGAACACCAGCAAATCCAAGTAAAAAAGGGCAAAGGAAATTGTCCCCTCTATCATGAAAATTCACTGCTTTCCATGAATTTATGAATGTTTTCTTTGCAATATCTTTAAAAATTCTCAAGTGTTTCTAGATTGACTTTCCGTGTCCCATAAATCAAGATACAGCATCAAGCCCCAATAGTTCTGCAAAATGGCTAGGTAAGAAGATTGTGCCCAGAAACAAAAGCCACGAGGTGAAATGTACCCATTGCTTCCACTTCACATAGACCAAATTGGTAAACTGTCAGTCTTTTGACCCCAACAACTGAAAGCTCTTTCCCTTTCCCTGAGAGCATAAGTGGGTACAATCACTTTGGAGAACAATTTGGAAATACCTAGCAAGATATCGAAGCATTCCCCAGACCTGACAATTCTGCCCCGTGTATGTGCCCTAGAGAACTCCACAACATGTTTAAAGGGAGTAATGGCCAAGGATGTCTGCAGCAGAAAAATAGTAACCACTTCAACGTGCACCAGCAGGAAATAAATACATAGCAATGTGTATGTGCAATGGGATACCACACAGAAGTAAAGACGACTCAGCTACAAATGTCAACACACATGAAGTTCACAAGCAGTGTGCACAACAGGGGTGGAATAAGAAGAAATTCTTTGATACTGCTTATACAAATTTAAAAATGTGTAGTCTGTATTGCCTGGGAATTATCTGCATAACAGTAAACTTGTGAATAAGTGTGCTAGAAAATAATAACTGCAAAATTTATATGATGGTTACCTCTGGGATGAGGAGAAGGAATGGTGATCAGGAAGAAATACAGAGGGTACCAAAAATATGTATACACATTTTAAGAAAGGAAACTACTGTATTAAAACGGTAATACTCAAGATAACAAAAGATGAATACAAGTCACATAGAGCACCTCTTCTAATTTCAGAAGTCAAATGTGACTCGAGTATCACACGCGTAATATAATTTTTTCCTTTCTTAAAATGTGTATACGTGTTTTTGTTGCCTTCTGTGTATGAGGGTTTCAGCTGTTCGGGGCATGTTTTATTTCTTAAGGAAGGTGATGTTCACAGTAATTGCTTTCTAAAGCTTTTTCTGGATGTGATATATTTTATGATCACTATTAAAGTAACCAATAATAACCACCAGAAGCATTCTCATCACAAAATTTTAAGTGGAAAAAGCATGAAACAACCTTGAATATGCACTATCCTCCCAACTTTGTAAAAACAGAACAAATCAAGAGAAAAACAAATATAGATCTTTTTAAAAGACCAGCAGGTAATACACCAAAACTGTTAGAAGTCTGAAGATGATTTTATGTCTTCTTCATACTTAACACTTTATTATATTTTCCAAATTTTTTATACTGAGTCCACACTGCTTTGGGGATGAAAATCAAATATTGCTTTTATTAAAGAGGTATTTATTCAGCCTGGCACCGAGGTATGATACATTTTAGCCTGAAATGTGGGAGGGAAATGCATTCAAAGGCTATCGCAGGCCATCCTCATGTTAGGCCTTAAAGGTAGTTGTTCACATCAAGCTTGGAGTCTGATAGACCCAAGTTCAAGTCCCAGCTCTACCCCTTCACGGCAACTGACTTGAGTATCAATTTTCTTATCTGTGAAGTGGTAATAGAAATACCTTCTCTATTTGCCTCATGGGGCCATTGAGGGGGAGGTGAGGGACAAGGGCCACAGAATAGCTTTACAACCCATGGCCAGCCCTTCTGCAGTGGCACGACAGCCACCTCACAACAGGCCAAGGCCTAGAAACCAGCAGGACAGGGCTGGGTTCTTCAGGGTCCCCTTGGTGTGTAAGAAAACCACAGCACTGTCAGGATACTACAGAGGGCAGTGGGTCACAGGATCCCTGGCTAGAGGCAGGCCACCTGGAAGCAAGTGTTATTATTGCTACTTAAATAGGAAGGACTCAAAATATACTTCTAGAAGAAACAAGGAAACACATCTCAAATAGTATACCCAGGGAGGTGACGATGGATGTGGACAAGCACACGGTCTTTTCCGTCCAGCTGTCCTCGCTTGTCACAGGGAAAGAGAAGCGTACACACCTCAAGAGTCTTGCCCAGAGGACAGACAGAAGCACAGATTCAGTACAGACCAGCCTCCCTGGATCAGGCGGTGTTCCAGGAGCTGGAGAAGCCACAGCAAACCAAGCGAGTGAGGCTGCTGCCCTCCCACATGTCACTCTATAAAGGAGACAACCTGGGGCAGTCGCTCAGCATGGAGCCTGGAGCGATAAATGTTTGTGCTGGTAGCAGGCACGGCTATGATTAAGAATTGCATATGGTGGCCTAAAGAGGCTTAATGAAGGTAATGAGAGTTTCTGGGTATTGAAGTGTTGTTGGGGGAAATAATGAAGTGCTGTCCACTGAGTACTGCTCACGTGATAAGTCAACCTTCACAGCACCCCCATGGTGTGCCTACTGCTGTCACCCCCACTTGAAAGATGAAGAAACTCGGGCACAGATCAAGGCGCTACCTTGCCTGGTTGTACAGAGGTGAAACCAGCATTTGAAACCAGTTGGGTGGCAGCACTCTGCTATCTCACTGCACAGTGGCGGATGCCCCTGACCTAGCTGGTCTTAAGAGCTTGGAGCTTGTTTTTGTTTTTTTTTTTTCTTTTGGAAGCCAAAAGTGCTGACTGTTTGGGTGTTCGAGCCATGGCATCTTCCAAAGCATTGATGTGGGTATTCCTGGCAATAGCCCATGAACGGCTCTTTCTGCAGAACAGTCAGAGCCCAGGTGGCAGCGCTCCGAGATGCTATGAGTGACTTCTCTTGTCTCTTTCAGGTCACAGCCCCACACTTCCCCGTGGTGATCAAGCTGGGACACGCGCACGCCGGGATGGGAAAGGTATGAGACACAGCCCCCTCACAGGGGCTCTGCCAAATCTCCCAGGCTCCCTGCCCCCACCTCACCTAGAACAGGGTGCTTAAAAGAACCCACAATACACCACCCTCCCCTTCCTAGCCACCTTCCTCAGAGCTCCTGTTGTATAGAACGTCCCCCCAGCTCCTTTGGCACTTGTCCAACCCTCCCTGGAATTGCTAATCATTCTCTGTGATTGTGGCTTAAGAGAAATGTGGGTAAGGCACTTTGCAGACTGGGGTCTTTTGTGAGGCCTCCCTGCCGTCATCCTCACAGCCGTGGTGTGAGCTCATGTCCTACTCACCTCTTTGTCACCTGTAGAGCCGGTGCCTAGAAAGTGGCGCGCCCATGTGGCTCTCTGGAAGGAAAACTCTGCAGCGGTTAGCTCCTGAAAAGTAAACAATAGATTCTACACAGTCGCCAATAACATCCTGACCGACTCCATTGGTCAGACTCTTTCCGTTGTTAGTGTCCACACCCAAGTCAAATTAGAGAGGAAAAGGTAACTCATCGTTCTAGGGATCAGGACATGCCAAGTAGTTCTTGGTAGATTTGGGCAGAGCTGGGTCCGGGAGCTCAGATGAAGTCAGTGGAGCTCCGTCTCTCTCCACGTCTCTCGGCTCTGTTCCTCGCTACCAGGCACTTTCTCTAGAGAGCGAAATGGCTGTGAGCTGCACGGCCTGGTCCCTAAGCCCAAGCTATAAAGACCCTCTTTCTTTCCAGCGTCTATGTATCTAACCCCACGGAACCAGCCCCCACAAAGGAATGGGGCGATGATTCAGCCCCAATCAAACCATACCTCAAGGCCCCTCAGGGAGATTCCACTCCTAGATAAGAAGGCAGGACAATGAGAGGCTGTGAGGGACTGGGGGAGGCTGCCACAGCCCACTCTGTGCCAGCCCCTTCGGAGGGACCTTAGCCCAGCACAACACCTGGTCCTGTGAGTCCCGGGAAAGCTCAGCAGGGGCTGAACAGTGTGGGACCTGAGCAGAAACCTTGCTGGGAATAGGCCCACCCAGGCCTGACGAATCTGTACCTCCTCCTCTATTCTTCCCCTCCCTTATCTTTGTCATCTCCAGCTCTACCCCCTTCGGTTGGCAGAGAATGGGAAGGGCCAGGCAGGTCAGGGCATGACCCAGAGCTCTGACATGTGTCAAGTTACCGTCTAACCTCAGATGGTAATAATTCTAAGAACTGTCTTTAAAACGAGCCCTCCCTCCAGACTCCATCTCCCTAGAAAGTATCCGTCGTGAGGACAGGGAGTTCTGCCTGGAACACAGGAGCCCCCGTTTCTTGGCTGCATGGATGAATGAATGAACCCCCTTCTGCTCCCACCCTCTGTCTTTCTGTCTCCATTTTCCCTCCACCCTGCAGACATCTCCAGCCTCCTCGGCTCTGCTGAAGCAGATCCGTTGTCCACAATGATCCTCTGTTGCTAATTCAGCAGCCACTTTTGTGTCCTTACCAAATCAACCTCTCTCTGTCCTTTACAGCTATAAGCCGTCCCTTCTGTCCCCAGCTCTCCCTCCTGGGCATGCTCCCCTCCCAGCCACTCCTCATGGTCTCCTTCAAGGACTCACCTCCCTGCCCCATCCCCGCCCCTGGCTATCCCCTCTGCACACGCGCTCTGAGCGCTGTCCTGGACTCCCTCGGCTGCAGCCACCATCCGCTGGCCAACAACACCCAAGTCGCATTTCCTCTTAGAGCCAATAGGCCTTTATATCCATTTCTGTTCTCGGTATCTCCACCTGTCTCCCATGGAAACCTCAGACTCCGCCCACCCTCTTCCTCCTCCTCCTGGGACTTTCACCTCTACAGCAGGAACCACTAGTCACTCAGTTGCCTCAACTGCCAGTCACCCCACCGTATCCAAATGTTCCTCAAGCCTTGTCAGTTGCTCCTTAGTACTGTCTCTCTAACCTGTCCCTTTCTCTCTCTGCTCCGGCCACCTTCTTGGGCAGCTCAGGTAAAGCCAGAGGGTTCCCCAAAATCAAAGTCTGTCTCTTACGTTTAAAATAATCCTCAACAGGACATAAAATGAAGGCGATACTTACAGAGACCCACGCAATGCGTGGGGGAAGGGGTGTCTCCTAGAAACACAGGCCCAAGAGGGCCTCCCAAAGTGTGGAAAAGAAGGCACATCTCCAAGGATAAAAACTGACACCAGCGGAATAAACTGAGGTTTGCAAAAATGCTGAGATCAAGGGAAAAAGACTTTTCTCTCCTTCTGTCTAGATGAGAAAAACTTGCAGGAATGGTCTGGGCATGTTGACTGAGCAAATGATCTCATGTTTATGGCTGAGAGGGAGAAAAAGAAAACTGGTACCTCCCGTGGTTCGTCCACCTCCTCTCTAGAAGGAGTATGGTCTGCCTGGACATAAGCAGGGAGAACATTCGTGGAAGAAAACTTGTAAGGAGGCTGCCCGTGAGCCCGGCGGGATGTGAAATCCACACAGAGGCCTGGGGATGCTGTCACTGACCTCCCTGACTTACCCTTCACTCCTCTGGCCCCACACATTGCAGGTGCCTACACTAAGCTGAGAATCAGAGGAGCAATAGGACCCAGGCCCTGCCCTCCAGGACGTGGGGAGATAGTCACAGAAATAAATAAGTATAGTGTGTTGTTGGGGGCTGGTAGAAGGCTGTGCAGAGAGGGTGAGCTCAGAGGATAGAGCTTAATTCCACGTAGGGTAGAGAAAACGGGAAAGCTTCCTCAGAGAAGACGGCATGGTCTGGGGAAATGAACAGCTCCAATAATTAACAGCTGTCGGGGCAAGGAGCAAGATCAACCAGTGAGAAGAGACCTGTGGCATAGGGCCCCACATGGGGCTGGTGAGTCTAGAGATTTAAGGAACCCTCATAAACACAGAGTTCCAGAAGACAGAGGATGAGCCAATACCAAATACCCCCTTGTATTAAAACAAAGCACAGTAAAAGTCCCAAAGCATAGACATTAACATATAGTAAAGCTGTCAGCAGTTGTGGGAGTGAGGGAACACTCTGAGATCTTTAGAAGGCAGTCAGGTCAGACAAGTGGGGCAAGGGGAGGTTCTGTCCCCCAGGGGGCGTTTGGCCATGTCTAGAGGCAATTCTAGTTATAACTTGAGGAGGGGGGCAGGTGCTACTGGCAGCTACCAGGTTAAAGCCCAAGATGCTGCTAAACATCTCACAACATATAAGACAGCTCTCCAGGACAAAGAATATACCACCAGATGGGTCAGTACCATAGTCCCCCCTTATCTGTGGGGAATGCATTGTAAGACCCAAAGTGGATGCCTAAAAACTCGAATGGTACCAACCCTGTATATACTGTGATTTGTCCTGCACATACATACCTGTGATAAGATTGAATTTCTAAATTAGGCACAGTACTTGTGCTTTGGGGCCGTTGCAAAGTAAAATAAAGGTTACCCAAACACAAACACTGAGATAACCTCAAATGTCGATCTGGTAACTGAGGTGGAGGCCTTCACAGTGTAGAGACCCTGGACAAAGGGGTGATTCATGGACTAGGTGGGATAGAAAGGGTATGGTGCAAGATTTCATCACCCTACTCAGAAGGGTACACAATTTAAAACTTCGAATCGTTTATTTCAGGGATTTCTCACTTAACATTTTCAAAGTAAGATTGATTTCAGATAACTGAAGCCACAGATGGGGGAGAGCTACTGAAGTGTCGAGGTTTAGAGACCCCGAACAAAACTAACTTCATTTCCTTTGTTGACTGTTTTATTAGACTAGAAACCAGAAGAAGCAGTGAGGATCTCGATTTAATATGTTTCAAAGTGTGTTCCAAAGAATTATCATTATTCAGGATGCTAAAGTCTCGTTAAGTCACATAGGTTTGGAAATTTTTATGTTAAAGTAAGTTTTAGGTGCAGAACTTCTAAGGGTCATAAATTTGGTCATATGTGTGATGGGAGTATAAGTACATAGAAAAGTAAGCAAAAATTCCCAGATTTATCTGATCCCAGAAGAACTTGACCATTTTTTATAGAGATAGTTATTCTTTTATTAATTTGTAAGAACTCTTCAAAGACTATTAATCTTCTGTCATTTTTCCCACTATTTTCTTTTTTTAGTAATTATTTATTATTTAGCCATAATTATTAGCAATTTTTTTATAATTATTTAGCAATTTTTAAAGATTTTTCAAAGCAGTCAAATGTTTCCATATTTGGAAGCATCATGATCCAGCAGCTAAGGTGTTGATTTGTATTTGGTTACACTACTTGTTACTTTGTGAGGCCTTAGGTAAGTTACTTAGCATTTCCCACCTTAGTTTCTTAGGCAGAATGAAGATAATAATAGTATCAACCTCATAGGCTAGTTGTGAGGATCAAGAGACTTTTATATAGGTCTAGCTCCTAGCCTAGTGCCTGGAATGAGTGAGCACTCTGGTAATAATAGCTACCATTGTTATTAAGAATGTTTAGACCTGCTCTGGAAACTCAAAATCCAACCGCAGTCAATAAGAGAGATATGATTAAATATCATCACATGTCAGAGACTTTATTTCATTTGGCCACAAGTTCAGTGTGAGTCAGATGAGTATTGAGCTGCCAAAAGGTCTAATCAATAAATGCCAAACAAATAGATGAAAATGGGCTCAACTTTCTTACTCATCAGGGAAATGTAAATTGAAACCACGCTGAGATGGCACTATGTAATCGCCAGAATAGCTCAAATTAAAAAGATTAATCATGATAAGTCCTGGAGAAAACACAGAACAACTGGAGAAAGCATAAATGTTTTGTCAGAGCATAAAGGGAATGACCACTTAGGAATATAGCTTGGCATTATCTACAAAGCTGAAGTTACACTAGTGTTCTTTGAGGTAGACCCAACCTAAAGACCCGCGTGTGTGCACCAACTCACATTTATAATAGCTTTGTTCGTAATTTCCAAAACCCATGTGTCTGTTAACAATAGATAAATAAATTGAAACATAGTCATTCAATTAGAATATTTTTAACAATAAAACTGAATGAACTACAACTACATCTACCAATACGAATGAATCTCACAGACACCATTTAGTGAAATATCTCAGTTTGAAAAGAATGCTTATTTTGATAATTCCATTTGTATAAAATTCAAAAACCAAGGAAACTAAAGTATAGCATTGACCAGAATTCATATTAAGGTTATAAAGCTTTTGGGTGTGTTTGTGTTTATCTTCCACTTTGTATTTTGCATGTTTTTTTTTTTAAATTTCAGGTCAATATGAGGGTACATACACTGAGGTTACATAAATTTCTTTTATAAGGTTAAAGTCCATGCTGTACTTACGTCCTTTACCCAGAAAGTGTGCCACGTATCTATGCAATGTACCCACCAGGTGGGAACTTATCCATTCCCTTCCCCCACATTTGAATTTAACTTAGTTTTTCTCTCATGTGAACAGGTATTTTTTAGTTTCTCAGTTTCAAATTGGAACTAAGTGCATATGATGCTAATTGTTTCCAATGTTGTGATACTTTACTAAGGAGAATATTCTCCAGAGCCATCCAGGTTGTTACAAAAGATATAAAGGCAAGTGATAAAACTTTTAAGAAAAGCAAGAAATTCTTACCATAAAAGTCAGAGTAGAAGTTATTTGGGGGGATTGGGTTTGGTCATGGAAATAGGCAGAATCAGGTGACACTCTTTCTTGACTTAGACGGCAGTTATGTGGATGTTTGCTTTTTGACAGTTCAATAAGCTGTCATCCTGCACCTTAGTTGTGTTATATTTAAAAACAAGAAAAGATTTAAAAATATAATTGCATCTTAGAATATATTAATGGAGAGACGATATCCACAGCAAAGTGGGAGCCCTGCGCTGTGCTGGTCAGCCCACAGCCAGAATATGTTCACTTGCAGGTTGTACATCAATTCTGGGTGTTTGAGAGGAACAGTGACAAATTAGTGTGTGGAAGAATGAACCAAGTAGTAAAGGGAAGAGGCATCTAGCCCAGAAGGACAGTGACCTAGACAGTGTGACCAGCATCTTCAGAGACATGGCGGGTTGGCATGGGAAGATAGATTGGGCTGAGTCTATGTCACATACAGTGGGCAGAGTTGGAACCCTACAATGGGATGTCACTCTTGTTGAAGGAACAACTTTCTAACAATTAGTGATAAATGTTATTGGGCTGAGCAGCCCCTGGCAGGAGGACGTTCTCATCCCTGGACAGTTGGAACAAAGATGAACACTTACTGGCAAAGCTTCAAGAGATGAGGCATGGTGTGTGGGTGTTAGCCTATGATGTTCGAGCCTCCTGAAATTGAGACAAAGCAGCATGTGCATTTCTGAGTTAATATGACATGAACATTTTGGGAGGAAAAGGTCCATAGCTTCTTTCAGCTTCTCACAGTCACCTATGACCAACCCAATTAAACCACCCCGGATCCATTATAAGATGGATCTCTCATCTTACAATGATGAGATTCTATGGATTTAATAAATAATATGAGTGATCTGTTGAAAGAAATGCACATATCATGTTACCATCGCAAGATTGAAGTCAAGTTCAAGGCCAATTACTAGTATGGTGTGGGGATAAAGCTTGCAGAATTTGGACTCAAGGTTTATGATTTGAATCTGGATTTACTATTTATTGCACTGTGTTGCAAGTTGCTAAGTTTCTCTGTGCCTTAATTTTCTCATCTCTAATGTAGAAACAATAATCTCCTTCCTGGTATTGAAATAATCAATAAAATAAAACAATCTGGGCTTAGAAGGCTTTTAAAAACTCACTACAAATGGAAACTGTTATTCTGATTTCTTAACTGCTTATCTAAAATGAGAAAAGATTTGCTCAAAATAGACAAAAAGGGGAGAAGAATTGAATTAAATTCTGGATGAATTCTTAAAATAAGGAAATCCAGCACCCCAGGAGAAGCTGAGTTAACACACCCACCCACCCAAGGAGTCACCTTCACAGATTCTGACTGTCAGGACTTGACTCCCAACACCTCACTTTGAAGATAAGAACCCAAGGTCTAGGGGCGGCGCCTGTGGCTCAAGATGGGGCCGGAGGTGGTGGGTTCAAACTCAGCCTCCAGCCAAAAAAAAAAAAAAAAGAGGAAAAAAAAAAAAAGAACAGTGACTTTACAGAGTAAGCTCGATAGAACATTAGCTTTTATTATCATTACTGCCATTATTATTACTATTCTTATCTCTAAAATATGGAATGGGGCTGAATAATCTCGAAGTTTTTTTTTTTTTCCTTCCTGTACTGTTATTGGGACGCTAACTTGCTGTGTGGCCTTGGCCAAGGCCTTTCTTTCTGGACCTTGGATTCTTTTTTTCTTTTTTTGCAGTTTTTGTCCAGGGCCAGGTTTGAACCCACCACCTCCGGCATATGGGGCCAGTGCCCTCCCCACTGAGCCAGAGGTGCCGCCCTATAAATCAGATTTTTTGTTTTTTGCAGTTTTGGCTGGGCCGGGTTGAACCTACCACCCACGACACATGGGGCCGGCACCCTACTCCTTGAACCACAGGTGCCTCCCCAAAGTCACTATTCTAAGTGTTACATATAAATGAGAACTGACAATTAAGTTCCAGAATGCATCCCAGAAAAAGTGCACCATACCTCATTGCTAAATATCACTCTGGTCACCTTTGAAGTCCTCCCCTTAGAAAGCTGTGCACTGATGCCAGCGCCTAGTCCACCCTTCAAAACACCTTTGGAACTCCTTTTCTGGAATGACCATCAGAACTCTCATTGTACAAGGTCTGACAATTAAGTTCACAGACTCATTCAAGAAAGGTTGAAAAGCCCACCTTTGAAGGGTGGGCTAGGTGCTGGTGCTGAGGCACGGCTTCCCAAGGGGAGCACTTCGAAGGTGACCACAGTGATGGTCAGCCATGAGGTGTACAGCACTTTTTCTCGAATGTGTTCATGAACTTAATTGTTTGATCTTTTGTGTATTTCTTTCACTCATTTAGTGCAAATCCTCATAATAAACCTATGAGTCAGGTACTATTGGCACCTGCATTTTACAGATGAGGAAACAAAGGGGCAGGTAGGAAATGGTGGACCTGGGGTACAACCCCCCAGATTGTCTGGCTCCAGCACCTCAGCTGAGCTCGGAGGAGGCAGGGGCACTGACATGGTACCAGGCATCCCTTCCCCCTGCGTGCCTAGGCATTGCTGTCCTTCTCAAGGAGATTGGGGCACTGAATGACAGAGATCAGGCTCCCCTGCAGATAGTCCTACCTATTGGGGGGTCGAAGTGGCAACCCCTAAACGTGACATCTCCAGCAGCCCTGCGTCTCACACCCCTCACTTGGCCAGGTTTGCTGCTGTCATCAGCTCTGGCGACCTGGACTCAGGTCTGTTCCCTTAGACTGACTCCTTTAATGAGTTTTCTGGGCACTGTCCACATTTTAAGTGAGAGCAGGTGCTTCCACCACCCAGTGATGGGGAGGGAATATTAGAAAATGAGCAAAGGAGCGGCACCCATGGCTCAGTGGGGAGAGTGCTAGCCACATGCACCAGGACTGGGGGGTTTGAACCTGACCCGGTCAGCTAAACAACAATGACAACTGCAGAAAAAAAATAGCCGAGCATTGTGGCGGGCGCCTATAGTCCCAGCTACTGGGAGGCTGAGGCAGGAGAATCACTGGAGCCCAGGAGTTTGAGGTTGCTGTGCATTGTAACACCACGGCACTCTATCGAGGATGACATAGTGAGACTCTGTGTAAAAAAAAAAAAAAAAGAAAGAAAGAAAGAGAGAGAGAGAAAGGAAGAAAGAAAAATAAACTGAAAAATGGGACCCAATTTTTTGCCTCACTTTCAAAGCCTAGTGTTTCACATGATCCATTCAGTTTCTTCAGTCCATTAACCTTAGTGATGCTTTCTTACAGGCCTGTCACTAAGATTTAGTCACTTTTCCATTACTTAGAACTCATTAAATTTTGTATACTATTACCTGACCTACTATGTTATATCCCATTTACTGTATACTGTACACTAAGATTTATTTCCAAGCAGCGCCCATAGCTCAGTGGGTAAGGCGCCGGCCACGTATACCAAGGCTGGCAGGTTCAAACTTGGCCCTGGCCAGCTAAAACAACAATGACAACTGCAACAACAACAACAAAAAACTGGATTTTGTAGTGGGTGCCTGTAGTCCTGGCTACTAGGGAGGCTGTGGCAAGAGAATCGTGTAAGCCCAAGAGTTTGAGGTTGCTGTGAGCCGTAACACCACGGCACTCTACCCAGGGTGACAGCTTGAGACTGTCTCAAAAAAAACCCAATTATTTCCAGAAGTGCACTTCTTGTGAAACTGCTGGCCACATCCCACTGTGACATTCAGTAAGTCATGTCTTCTTATGACCTTACTGATTTCTAAAGTTTATGGTTTACCTTTTCTAAAGTACCCAAAGCTATTCTTTTTAGGTACTGGTTTTAATAAGAGACAAAAGAACAAGATAATAGAGCTGGCAAGCATCTGCCTTAAACGTGGGAAGGAATCTCTATGAAGGTATATGGAAGATTCAAAAACAGCTCGTGGTGTGTGTGTGTGTGTATGTGTGTGTACATGCACACGAGCACGGCAGGTACATCTATCTCTCATTTCCTTTTAGATTCATGTGATGCTAAGCAGTGTTAAGTTAAACTGACTATGAGAGTTTGTGTCATCTGAAAATTAAATTGATTTTTAAAATATGTCTGTCACTTCAAATATATGCGGAGGTCCTGCCAGGAGCTGGTATTTTGGTATGTTCTCTAAATAGCATTGGTGAGACTTTGTCATTAATTCACATCATTTTGAAAGTGTGGAATTCTTAATTTGTCCTAGATATTTGCTTTAGACCACGCTATGAACCGCACATATACAAAAACCAAGAAAACATGGCATTAATGGGTAAAATGTGACGATCATTGGACAAATGGGATGATAGGACTTGACTGTTTTATTCCCCACCCATCTATTTTTAGTCATACCATTAGAACCATCCGTATTCTGACTTGTGCTACCATTATCTAATTCTAATGCATTGGTATAATATATATTCTATATCTTTTTGTTCAGCCCCCCACATACTTGGCCGGGAGGGGTGGCTCACACCTGCAGTCCTAGCACTCTACGAAGCCACAGCTGGAGGATCGCTTGAGTTTAGGTGTTTAAAACCAACCTGAGTGGTGCAAAGAGTGAGACCCTGTCTTTACTAAACATAGAAAAATTAGCCAGGTGTCATGGTGTGTACCTGTAGTCCCAGATACCAGGAAACTAAGGCAGGAGAATCGTTTGAGCCCGAGAGTCTGAAGGTACAGTGAGCTATGATGATACATTATACTCTTCCTGGGGTACCAAGAATCTGTCTCAAAGAAAAAAAAAAAAGCACTATGCTTTACAGTTCACGTTAATAGTCCTCATGTGACTGATGGTGCTTAGCCTTGATCTTAACCTGAAATAACTCAACAATAATAGATGTCAATAAATTACTCTATAGACTGTAAGGTAAGTATCTGTCACAAAATGATTTTTATATATAAAAATGAGTGCTTCATTAAAATAAAATAAATGGTATTAATTCCTTGATTCTGATTATTACTATGGCATTTCAAAAAGTGATATAGCTTAGAGTAATATTTTAAGGTGATACAAATAGTTGTTCCTTAGTTTTTATTTTTACATGTGATTATTGAATAAAATATTTAACATAAGTGGAAGAAAAATAAGCCCTTAGGAAACTGAGACACCATGAATGAGAAACAGCAAAAACAACCAAACATAAAAATGGATAACACAAAGACTTAAAGCACTGAAATGATGAGACAAAGATCATATAATAATTCGTGTTTAAAGAACTGAAAACATATTTCAAATGTCTTCAAGGAATAAGATGCTGTGAAAAATGACCCAGCATCTGTAGAACATTGCTGAGAGAAATGTTTTGAAAGACCTAAGAAAGTGGAAATATACAACTGTGTTCATGGATTGGAAAACTCAGTATTGTTATCAGTTCTCAAGTGGATCTATAGATTTAAATCCAAATCAGAATCCCTATAAGGCAATTTTAAAGGTATTAACAAGCTAATTCTGAAATTTATATGGAAATACATAGGACCTAAAACAGCCAAAACAATTTTGAAAAAGAACAAAGTTGGACTACTACAGTAATCAGTACAATGTAATATTGACAGACTGTGAATTAAAAGAACAGAATAGCAAATCCACAAATAAATCCACACATATTTGATCATTGGGTTTCCAGCAAAGATGCAAAGGCATTGCAATGGGGAGAGAAGTAGTCTTTTCAACCAGTGGTGCTGAAACAATTGGATTTTCATATAGAAAAAAACACCTTTACCCATTACATTATATCATATAGAAAAATGAACTGCAAATGGATCAAAGGCCTAAACAAAAGAGCTAGTACTACAAAGCTCTAGAGGAAAACTTAAAAGAAAATCTTGATGACATCAAGTTAAGCAGGTTCAGATTTGCTAGGAGTCAAAAGAATAATTGGAAATGGAATAAATGGAAAACTCTACAAATTATACTTCATCAAAATTCAAAGGCTTTGCTCATCAAAGGACATTGTTAGTAAAAATGCAAGCTCCAGGCTGTCTCATGACATTGAGCAATTCACTGTACCTCTCTGACCATCTTTTTTTAATTTATAAAGGTTATTTGTTATGAGATAAAAAGTATATTATAAAGCACCATGTAAACATAAGACATTATTGTTTTATGTTTACATTAAACATAAAAACAGACATTATGTTTACTATTTATTATAGTTTTCAGAGCAATCAGCATTATCTCACAGCTGTAGACATTTCTTAGTCACCTTGTTCTTTTTGTACATCATTTTTTTTTAACTGGAGAGAAACAAGACCAAAACCAAACTCTTGTCCTGCCATATAGATGTGTACTCCCCTAAAGCACTGTGGCTTTTGTAGCAGCCTTTCCAGTTACAAGGACATATTCTTCCCCTCAGTGAACTTTGAAATTGAGACATGTTGTAAATATAATTTAAAGTTAAAATATCTAGTCATTTTTAGAAACTTCAGAACCTTGGAAAGAAGGGGAATTTTTTACTTTTTAGCCCACTAAACAATTATGCACCTACCTTTTATTTATCAATCTTAAAGTGGAAGAGATGGCAGTTAAGCTAAACATTGAAGAATGAAGTTCAGGTTTCAATAGATGGAATTAATGGTAAGGGCACGCGAGGCAGAGAAACAGATTGAGGAAAAATGGGGGAGGTGGGTGATAGGCATTGCAGATCTTGTTCAGGCAGAGATGAGCAGATACTTTGAATGAAACCTTCATTTTTAAATTTGAGTCATAAAAGCTGAAGTAGCTTTGGCTGTAAATAGCCTTAAATATTAAAAGAAATGTTTATGTATTGTATATGTGAGACAGTAGCAGTGATGATCTCACAGAATTTTCAATAGAGTAATAAGGTGGAATCCTGACTGCAAAGGGTGAAAGAATGTCTAGTTGATAAGGAAGATGTCATTTGCCTTATTTGTTCTTGTTGCAGAAGTATGAGATCAAGTGCAAAGGCAGATAATCCCAATGTCTTCTGTTAAGTCAGGCATTAATGACATTTGCAGAAATGTAAAATATTACTACTCTTCTCACTAAAATTTGTTCTTTTGGGAAAGTTATTTTTCATTAAAAATGATATTTATGTTAACATACAATATCATTATTTTAAATGAAAATATTTTTAATTGGCTCAGCGCCTGTGGCTCAACGGGCTAAGGCGCCAGCCACGTACACCTGAGCTGGCGGGTTCGAATCCAGCCCCAGGACCCGCCAAACAACAATGACGGCTGCAACCAAAAAATGGCTGGGCGTTGTGGTGGGCGCCTATAGTCCCAGCTACTTGGGAGGCGGAGGCAAGAGACTCGCTTGAGCCCAGGAATTGGAGATTGATGTGAGCTGTGATGCCACAGCACTCTATCCAGGGTGATAGCTTGAG
>CAUYON010181263.1:0-42352 GCA_963573935.1 Arctocebus calabarensis
CCATCATTCATCTTAACTTCTGTGATGTCCGCCTGATGCCATAGTGGGTGGGGCCCTGGATTACCATCATTAACCTTAAACTCAGTGATGCCCTCCTGGTGCTACAGTAGGTTCTGCCCTGGGTTACTGTCTTTAAACTAAACCTCAGTGAAGTCCTTCAGAAACGACAGTGGGTGCTGCCTTTAGTTCCTGTCTTTAAGCTTAACCTCAGTGATATCCTCCATATGCCACAGTGGGTATTGCCCCTGTTACCATCCTTAAGCTTAACTTCAATGATCTCAAGCTTAACCTCAGTGATGTCATCATGATGCCAGAGTGTGTGCTCCCCTGGTTTACCTTTTTTAAGCTCAACCATACTGACATCCTCATGACACCAGTTAATGCCACCCTGGGTTACCATTGTCAGTGACATCATCATGATGCCACACCTTGTGTTTCCCTGGGTTACCGTCCTTGTGCTTAACCTCAGTGACATCCTCCTGATACCACACAGGTATTGACCTGGGTTACCATCATTCAGGGTGACCTCTGTGACGTCTTTCTGATGCCACAGTAAGGGTTGCCCTGGGTTATGGTCATTTAGCTTAACCTCAGTGATGAACTACTGATGCCACAGTTGTGGCTGCCCTTGGTTTCAGTCTTTAAACTTAACCTCAGTGACATCCTCCTGACGTCACACTGGGTGCTACTCTGGTTTGCATCTTTAAGGTTAACCTCAGTGACATCCTCCTGATATCACAGTGGATGCTGCACTGGGTTACAATTGTTAAGCTTAACCTCAGTTATGTCGTCCAGACATCATCATGGGTGTTGCCCTTGGCTACCATCTTTAACCATAAATTCAGTGACGTCTTCTGATGCCACCATGGTTGCTAACCTGACTTAGCAGCACTAATCTTAACCTCAGTAACGTCATCATGACTCCACAGTGGATGTTGCCCTTGGTCACCATCTTTAAGCTTAACCTTAGTGACTACTTGACTGTAATAATGAAGCCCCCTTTCCCTGCACCAAACCCCCTACCCCTGCTACTAATCCCCCAACCCACAGATTTAAAGAATATAACAAACCCTTTATCCTTCAAAGGGGAAGTGTTTTGTGTCTTAGCCCCAGCCCCACAAGGGCGGAGGAGCTAAACTGTGGAAGAAGAGATAAGCATACAGAAGAGAGGGGTATAATTTAAAGAAGCCCCTGGTGCAATACCCCCTGGTGGAAAGTCCGGAGTTCCTTAGAAACTTACCCAATTCCTATGCCCGTTCCTTGTACCCTTGAACTATGTATGAACCATGAAGTAATGAACTTGTGATATATCTTATGATTTATGAGCAAATATGTACCCCCACCCTGCGACCCTGCTTTAACTACTATGATTAGCTTCTGTATGACGCTAGCTTGCTTTTGCTGACCACGCAAGAAAAATAATATAAAAGGATTGCCAGCCTGGCATTTGGGGCTGCAAGCCTTTGTGGTATCAGCCCCCTGCAGGTGTAATAAATTTTATCAATTATTGCATCAAATTGGGGTCCATCTTATTTTTTTTTATTTATCTATTTTTTTTTTTTTTTGAGACAGTCTCAAGCTGTCGCCCTGGGTAGAGTGCCACGGCATCACAGCTCACAGCAACCTCCAATTCCTGGGCTCAAACGAGTCTCCTGCCTCCGCCTCCCAAGTAGCCGGGACCACAGGCGCCCGCCACAACGCCCGGCCATTTTTGGCTGCAGCCGTCATTGTTGTTTGGCGGGCCCTGGGGCTGGATTCGAACCCGCCAGCTCAGGTGTACGTGGCTGGCGCCTTAGCCCGTTGAGCCATAGGCGCCGAGCCGGGGTCCATCTTTTTATCTCTGCGACTGAGGCTACAACATAATATAATAGTTTGTTATCTTGATTTATAACTTTTGGATATTTAGACCTGCAGTCAGTCCCCAACCCCTGGGTTGCAGATTGGCACTGGTCTCTGACCTGTTAGGAAATGGGCTGCACAGTAGGAGGTGATTTGCAAAAACAAAGCATCATCTGTATTTACAGCCACTCCCCATCACTTACACAAGCCAGTAGCATCAGATTCTCCTAGGAATATGAACCGTACTGTAAATTGCACATGTGAGGGAACTGGGTTGTGTGCTCCTTATGAGAATCTAATGCCTGATGATCTGAGGTGGAGATGTATCATCCTGAAACCATCTTACCATCTTTTCATCCTGTCCATGGAAAAACTGTCTTCCATAAAACCAGTCTCATGTGCCAAAAAGGGTGGGGACTGCTGATTTAGACATATGGTATGTGGGTCATAGGCATACTCTTGTCCAGGCTCTGCAAATTTAGGGCCTGGCAACAGTACGCTGTAGTTCAAGTAGTAACAGATTCATATAGGTGAGAGTATAATAGACTGGGTCCTTAGGAAGTCAGATTTTCCAAACTTTTTGTGGGAGAGGAAGAAATGAGCTATATAGGCTTCCAGGTACTATAGTAATTTACTTGTGTATAAGATAACATATTTCTGGATCAGGAAGGTCAATAATTAAGAAACTATTTTAACTGTAAGTGTTTCAGTGTGATTTTGAAAAGCTTCTTGAATGAGTTTAGAGTGTGGAATGGACCTTAGTGATCATGTAATCAAATTTGCTCATTTAACAGATGAGAAAACAGAGGTCCTGACAGGTGAAGAAGCTTGATTAAGGATGTAAAACTAGTGAGTTAGCAGAAGATTTGTAGCTCTAATCTCTCCTGTCCTGCCAATGCTACTTTTCATGAAGACATCTGCTAACAGTAGTTCCACTTAAAGTTTTAATTTGCTTTTGCTATCATATATTAAAGGAAGTAAATATTTTTATTACTTTAAAAAATTTGAGACTAAAAATAAATGAGTCCACACACCAATATTAAGTTTGGGCTACAAAAAACATCCTTAAACAAAAGAAAAGGGAAACAAAGAATTCCCTATCTCAGATCACATGAATGGATATTCTTGACAGGTAACTTTGAACTGTTTCCAGGAAGTTACAGGAAACTTAAGGCTCTTCTTAAGACTCATAAAATATCCTGGTACTGTTTATCTCTGGACTTGATTTCTTTTCTCATCCAGTCTTTTGCACTTCTGATTTCAAGTGATATCTTAATTAAATTCAATTCCTGTTTGCTATGGTTACAGCTGTATTGTACCCCATCTTCTCATATTCTTTATCTTTTTTTTTTTTTTAAGATAAGAGTCTCACTTTGTCACCCTGGTAGAGTGCCCTGGTGTCATAGCTCACAGCAACCTCAAATTTTTGGGCTCAAGTGATTCTTTTGCCTCTGCCTCTCAAGTATCTAGGACTACAGGTGATTGCCACAATGCCCAGCTATTCTTTCAGAGGTGGTGGGTAGGTCTCAGGTATTGAACTCATGAGCTCAGGGAATCCATCCACCTCTGCCTCCCAGAGTGCTAACATTACAGACATGAGCCACAGTGCCTGGCCTCATATTCTTTATCCTCTAAACTAAAACCCATCTCCCCCCCAATTCCTTTTCTTCATACCTAAAAATCACAAGCTTCCAAAACATCAAAATGCAAGGTGCTAACTAAAACTAAAATACAAAAACGTAAAAAATATTCTTGCTTTTCAAACACCTATACACACTGCTAACGGATTTTTTTCCTGGTGTGTCTAAGTCATAATAATTATAATTATAATAAAATTAAGAATTAAGAGTCCAATCATAATAGTTCAAAAAAGTCTCCAAATCTAGTGAGAGAACCTTACCTTCAAACTCCTAATCCGAAAATTCTAGGATTGCAGGAGGTTACCTCCCCCAAAGTTCAGAGCTGAGGGCCCTAGCAATAGCAACTTGTCACATCAAATGATTTTTAGCACCTCCCATCAATTGACTAGCGACTGCGAAAAGGACTTAATTCCCAGCAAAATTATCTCCCGAGCTGAGCATTCCAGAAATCCGGCTTTCTGAACCCGCAGAAGCTGGGAGAGATCAAAGGCACACCAGAGAAAAAGGAAGAAAAAAATGGAACAAGTTAAGACAAAGTCTTCGAGGTAGAGACGGTGGCTACCTCGGCCAGGCCAGATTTTGAGGTCTGGGGTGAGGGTTCTTCCCGGACATCCACAGGGCACTCGAGTTCAACTATGGCGACACTTAGGAGACACTCCCCTAGTAGTTTGCTAAGCCGCAGCCGCACCCCGCGGAGCTCTGACCTCCAAAGAGGGTCGTTTGGCAATCCCGCCCCGCCGTCTCACGTTCGCGCCTTTGATTGGTTCAAAGAACGGATCCCTCAACGTGGCTAGCCCAATGGAGAGCCCGGCCGGTAGCCCAGCCGCCCCGCCCCTCCCTTACCCCCTCACGGAGGCCCCGCCCCCTGCTCCGCACAGGGGAGCGGAGGAGAGTAAATACAACAGGAGCGCAAAATGGCGGAACCGCCGAGCCCAGTGCGCGGCGCCGCCACGACCGCAGCTGCCGCCTCGGAGAAGGAACCGTTCGGCAAACTGCAGCCCTCCTCCCGAGACCCCCTGGGTTCTCTGTCTGCCAAGAAGGTCCGGACTGAGGAGAAGAAGGCGCCGCGGAGAGTGAACGGAGAAGGGGGCAGCGGCGGGAACAGCAGGCAGCTGCAGCCGCCCGCGGCACCTTCGCCTCAGAGCTATGGTAGCCCCGCGTCTTGGGGCTTCGCCGCTCTGTCGGCTGCCCCCTCCCCGTCGTCTTCTCGGAGCACTTTCTCTTTCTCCGTCGGCACGGTCGTTCCGTCTTCAGCCTCCGCTTCCTTGTCTCAGCCAGTGCCGCGCAAACTGCTGGTCCCTCCTCCGCTGCTGCACGCTCAGCCGCACCGTCTCCTGCTGCCGGCAGCCGCTTCCTCGGCCAACGCCAAGTCGCGCAGACCTAAGGAGAAACGCGAGAAAGAGAAGAGGAGGCACAGCCTCGGCGGGGCGAGTGAGGCTGGCGGGGCCGCCCGGGAGGAGAACGGCGAGGTGAAGCGGCCGCAGCGAGGTGGGTGCCGGCGCCGAGAGGGGGAGGGGATGGCGCCCGGGGTCCCCGCCGCCCTCCCGCCCGCGGGGCCCGGGACGGGGGAGCGCGGCGGCCGCGTGCGCCTGCCTGGAGGGGGCGGGAGGCGTCCAGCGCTCGGCGTCCCCAAGGGGACAGGAAATGGAGCCTGTAATTGCGGTCCCTTGCAGAGAGGGGAATGGCCGAAACTCTTCTTTTTCTTGCGGTTTCTTCCTCCCACTTAATGCATTGCGCGATGTGTAGAAATGGATGTAGGGGACCCTCCTAGGTGTGTTCAGATATGGAGGGAGACAGAAGGGAAAGGGCTCAGAGGAGGGTTTGATCTTGTAAAAAATGCTTGTTTGATTATTAGACGGTTTATACGTGAGCTCGGGAATTGATGTATGTGACACAGCCTCCAACACCTGAAAATCCTGTCAAAAAAAGGGGTGTGGAGAACCTTGGCGTCAACTGGAAGCTGCCCGAGGCCTGGCCGTTTCATCCCTATTAGGGAAATGAGGTAGTGTGCAGGGCCCGAAGTGTGCTGTTTCGTAAGGTATGGTTTCTCCACCCTCCATGCTTATTCTTAAGTGTTTTGAGTGGTCCTGTTTGAAATACCACCTTAAAAAGGACTTTCCAGCCATATCTTTTTTTTCTGTCGCAAATGATAAAACCAGGAGCTTTGACTTTTTTTTAAATCGGTCAGATCAAGTGACTGCAAAATGTTTTAGAATCAGAAAAAAGGCTGATTCTTAAGCATCCTTTTCAGATACGGTCAGCTTTCTTTTTGAACATTGGCTAGACTTGGGATTTTTCAGATGGTATTTCTTTAAAGTAGGTATTCCTACCATTTAGCTTTGGATACATAATGATCTGACAGTAGTACTACACGTGGACTGGTTGAAAATTAGACCTTTATGCGATCACAAACTTAAAGCTTTTTATTATCTTTATTGTACACTTACTGTCTTTACAGTGTTGTCACATAACGTCCTTTCTGTTATTTAGGAAAAAGTGAAATGTCATTCCGTTTTAGTATTGCTGATCTGTTGATAGCTTAGATCGTGAAACATTTTCCGTGTGTTTGAATTGGAATTTTTTTTTTTCACATCTTAAATGCCGAAGGAACATGTAGCAACAGTGCTACATCTTCCTTGATGTTTTTTGCCTGTAGCATATCTTTCACATTTAAGCACTGCTGTGGGGTAGTTTGAGGCAATCTAAAGATCTCTCTTTTTTTTTTTTTTTTTACGATCTCTCAGTTTTTGAGAGTGTTCATTCTAGGAAAGTGGTTTTGAGGATGGAATTTACACCACTTACAATTTTAGGTGGTTAGTATTTTAAGGCTATTTGTTTTTAATATATAAATATTATATATAAAATATAAGGCTTAAATGCCTGGAAGCCTTATTTGGCTTGGTGTCAGTCCTCTGTATTTGGTGTGTGTGTGTAAATTGCACATTTGCTCTCAAATTTTCTGAATGAGAAGGTGAGTATATGTATTAACTTGTTGGAGTATTGGAATGGCTAAAAAAATAAATGAGTAATCATTCTTTAACAATTATGACTTAAAAATATGAAGTATACAGGTGGCCTTTAAGTGAAATGGCTGTTAACAGAAATAGTTATAGGCATTTAAATTACATTTAGAATCCTCCTCTTGAGGGCTACCACTTACTTTATTAAGCCTGAATTTAAGCAATGATAGATTTTACATTAAAATGTTTTCCTATGACCTATGTGAGTTGAGTAGATACCTACACTATTGTAAGATTTCCATTTTTGGGGATAGAATTGCTGTTTTTGAGGAAAAACTAACGAAGGAAAAGGTTTACTTTTTAGTGTCTTGATGTTAAATTTAATGGTAAAAAAGTGCTCAAATTCTTTCAAATTTGGATTTAACGGAGTTGAAGTTCTGTTTTAACCACTTAACATTCTTAAATAGTGCTATTAAAATAGCAAGAATACATATGTGTCAGTATAATTGTTATAATTGAAAATATAAAAGTCCTGACTGTAATATAATGTTCATTTTACTGTGCTTTTTGTAAAAACTACTGAATGGGTGACTTGGTGTCTACTGTTTTAGGGTATGTAACTTTTTTTAGTGTTGCTCTAAGTTGGTGGTGCTAGTTCAGTAACCACCCCTCAGTTGTATATAGGTGATTGAATAATCTGAGTCAGAACTGGAAATTTGCTGTAGAGACATCTGAACAAGGAAAATAGATTCTCCCTCCACAAAGCAAAATGCATACTCAAAAGATCCCCCATTAATCATTTAAGCTCTTGTATTTATTTGTAAGTAGTGTGTGGTTTTCTTTAATAGTTCTTAATCAGAACTGCTTTATTTTTACATTGGTGGCTATACTGAGAGAAAGTATTTGAACTAAATGAAAGCATGTACATATGCTAGGGCCTGGCAGGGTATTTAGTAAATGCTATTTGAGTCTGAAGCATAGTTATTAATTTGTTAAAACCTGATTTAAAGATAGGTCAATCCTGATAGAAGAAGGATCTTTGACAATAGCTTTGAAAGATGAGAGATGAACAAGAGAATTATTTTTATAAACTGAGCATACTAACACAGGCCCGTTTAATACAAAGTCTTGACATCTTGGGCGGTGCCTGTGGCTCAAAGGAGTAAGGTGCCAGCCCCATATGTTGGAGGTGGTGGGTTCAAACACAGCCCCGGCCAAAAACTGCAAAAAACCCAAAAGGCTTGATGTCTTATTCACTTACAGTCTCTAGGGCCATCTAGTTATACTGCTGTAGTTGATTTGCATGGTAGCTTGAGTCATTAAATGAAAGTTAAATTTATTTCTTAGAAGTATAAAACATCTGAGGTTTATTTTATTTATTTTATTTATTTATTTTTTTGCAGTTTTGGCTGGGGCCAGGTTTGAACCCGTCACCCCCAGTATAGGGGGCTAGTGCCCTACTCCTTGAGCGACAGGCACTGCCCGGTTTTTAAAATTAGAAAAAAACCAGGTTTTGGTGCTTATTGGGGTGATCTGAGAAATAAACAAACTGTTTTCTTATAAGACTGAATAAATTATTAAGTTGGTAAATGTAGAAAGTAAAAGTAGACATGTACTGCAGGTATCCTACATTTATAATTATATTATTGCCAAACAACAGAGCAAACATATTATTAGATATCAGTGTGCCTTAACCAATTTCAGTAACTAATAAAATTTGTATAGATCTTTTAATTTTAGTTTTTTCATTTTGCATTTTTTTCCTTAAAGAAAGTATTCTAAGACAAAAACAGAACATTTTACTGAATTTTACTGAACTTTTGCTTTGAAAATATAGTTACAGACTTTAATGGAAAATAATGCTTTTCTTAGCATCTAATCTGAGGTATGTAAATGTCAGTGGTTTCATTTATTTATTATTTTTAGAGAAGGAGTCTTGCTCTGTTCCCCAGGCTGGAGTACAGTGGTGTGATCGTAGTTCACTGCAGCCTCAAACTTCCAGGCTTAAGAGATCCTCCCACCTTAGTTTCCAAAATACCTGGGACTATAGGTGCCCACCGCCCTGCCTGGTTAATTTATTTATTTTATTTATTTATTTTTTATTTTGAGGAAGAGTCTCACTCTGTCTCCCTAGGTAGGTGCCATGGCATAATCACAGCTCACAGCAACCTCAAACTATTGGGCTCAAGTGATCCTCTTGCCTCAGCTTCTCAAGTAGCTGGGACTACAGGCTCCTTTCATGGTATCTGGTTGGGGTTTTTTTTTTTTTCTATTTTTAGTAGGGAAGGAGCCTTCTCAGGCTGGTGTGCTACTCCTGGGCTCAAGCAATCTATCTGCCTGGGCCTCCCAGAGTGCTAGGATTACAGAGATGAGTCACCACCCAGCCCGTTTATTTTTTAATTTGAGATAGAGTCTGGCTCTGTTGCTTGGGCTAGAGTGTAATGGTGCTGTCAAAGCTCACTGCAACCTTGAGTTCCTAGGCTTCAGTGATCTACCTGTCCCACACTCTTTTTTTCCCTTTTTCTTTTTCTTTTTTTTTAAGACAGTTTTTATTGCCCTAGGTAGAGTGCTGTGGTGTCATAACTCACAACAACCTTAAACTTTTGGCCTTAAGCTATCCTCTTGCCTTGGCCTCCTGAGAAGCTGGGACTACAGGTGCCCACCATGATACCTGGCTAGTTTTTTTTTTCTATTTTTAGTAGAGATGGGGTCTTGCTATTGCTTGGGCTGATCTCAAACTCCCGATCTCAGGCAATCCGCCTGCCTTGGCCTCCTGGCAGGTGGAGCCACCCAGCCCCAGCCTCTTGGGTGGCTGGAAGTATAGGCATGCATCACCAAGCCCAGCTGGTTTTTGTATTTTGTGTAGAGAGGGCGTCTCTCTTGTTGCCCATGCTGATCTGGAATTTCAGGCCTGAAACAATCCTCTTGCTTTGGCCTCTGGAAGTACTAGGATTACAGGGGTGAGCCACTGCACCAGGCTCTTCTCTGTGGTTTTTAAAGAGATGATTATTTGGAGGTTTTTCAAACTACACTCTACTGCATCTTTCTAATATTACTCTACAGTTTTAGGTTACATTCATATTCAGAATTTTTATATTTGCCACTACTGAAAGAGCAGTTAGTAGGATTCCATTTTTTTTTTAGGGTTTCATTTTTTTGTATAACCTTTTTTTTATGCCTCTTTTTTTTCTGTCTGGTTAGTTTTCTCTGGCAAAGTCTTTCTGTACCCTCCAGCAGCTCCATAAAATGCTTCTCAGTACAATTTTCCACATGGACAGATCTGTCAGATAAACTTATCAGTTCCATTTGTTCCTGTAGACATCCCTCCTGTAGCTGTCCTTCCTGTTTCGGTCTGGATTGTTTCCTCTTTAGGCCTGCTGCACGGCTTTCATCTTGGGACTTCCCTTAGCTGACATTCTGGGAATTTGTTTCACTTTTGTTGAACTTTGTTTCTAGATACCATGCCTTCTTTTTGGTTATTCTCTTATGTTGGTTTCTTCCCCTAGGACTGTGGAAAGGGAAAGAGGGAATGGTAAGTTTTTTTTGTATGTGTGTGTATTTTATGTTTATACTTATATTTGACTGGGTATTGAGAGATTTCTGTATTAGAAATCATTTTCCCTCAAAAGTTTGAAGATAGTATTTTAAATTGCTTGATATACAAAGTTGATGTTAAGAAGTCTGACCTCAAAAAGCTTGTCTATTATTCTATTCTCTGGGAGATGTCAGTCCTTTCACTGACATTAAAAAATTTTAACAAATTAATTAAAAAATTAAAAAATTTCACTTTTGAGGTCAGTCACAGTGGCTCATGCCTATCATTCTAGTGTTGTGAGAGGCCGACATGGGTGGATTGCTTGAGATCAGGAGTTGGAGACCAGCCTGGGGAAAGAGTAAGACCCCATCTCTAAACACAGCCCGGTGTTGTGTAGTCACAACTACTTGGGAGATTGAAGCAAGTGGATCATTTGAGCCTGAGAATTTGAGGTTGCAGTGAACTATGATGCCATGGTACTCTACCCAGGGTGACTAAGTAAGACTGTCTCCAGAAAACAAATTTTTTTTTCACTTTTACGCTGCTGGTGATGGTGGTGGCTCACATCTGTAATCCTAGCACTCTGGGAGGCCAAGGCAGTAGGATCCCTTGAGCTCAGGAGTTTGAGGCTAGCCTGAGCAAGAGGCAGACCTCCCCCCCCCACTAGAAAATCTAGCCGAGTATTGTGATAGGGGCCTGTAGTCCCGGCTACTGGGGAGACTGAAGGAGGATTGCATCAGTCTAGCTCACAGCAACATCAAACTCCTAGGTTTAACTATTCTATTGTGGGTAACAGAGTGAAACTCTGTCTAAAAAAAATACTTCACTTTAAAAAAATAAAATTTTAAGGGCTCTTGTTTTTTGTTTTTGCATTCTATCATTTTTTTCCTTTTTTATGGGTATGGCATCTTCTGTTATCTATTAAAGGATATTGATTATAGTTTCTTTGCAATGTCCTTCGGTTCCCTCTGTTGTTTTTGGTTCTAACTTTGTTTTGGTTGCCTTCTTTTACTTGGAGGCTTTCTTCAGGTCTGTGTGAATTCCTTTACAATTAGCAATTCCTTTACATTTAAAAGAGAGTTACCAAAGCTAACTGAAAGATCACCAGGCATGCATGAGCAGAGCTTAGTGACTAATGGACTCCCATGTTTTAATTTTTATTTCTATTCTCTGGACTTTGGGTAAGAAGGCTTTCCATTTCTTCAGATAAAAAAAGTTCCTTCATTTTTCTGCCTGTGTGTGGGTTGAATGATGGAGAGAGGAGGGGGCGTCATAGGCTCTTGGGCTGTCATAACAAAATACCATACACTGGGTGGCTTTTTATTTTTTGAGACAGAGTCTTATTCTCTTCCCCTGAGTAGAGTGCTGTGGCATCGTCAAATCTCACAGCCACCTCAAACTCTTGGCCTCAAGCAATCCTCTTGCCTCAGCCTTTCAAGTAGCTGGGACTTAGGCATGTGCCACAATACCCAGATAGGTTTTTTTTTTTTCTTTTTGGTAGAGACGAGGTCTTGCTCTTGCTCAGGCTGGTCTCACACTCCTAAGCTCAAGCAATCTACAACTGTGTGGCTTAAACAATAGAAATTAATGTTCTGATAGTTCTGGAGGCTGGAAGCCTGAGATTTTTGCTTCACCATGGCTGAGTTCTGGTAAGTGCTCTTTTTCTGATCTGCAGGTAGTTGTCTTCTTCCTGTGTGCTCATAAGACTTTTCCTTTCATGGAGAGAAAGATCTTTTACTTTTATAAGTATCCTTGGATTAGGACTACACTCATATGATCTCGTTTAATCTTATCTCATAAAAGCCCTGTCTCCAGATATAGTCACCCTGGGCATTAAGGCTTCAACAAATGAATTTTGGGGAGACACAATTCAGGCCAGCAAGGGTGCTGACAGAGGTAATGGATTTACATGGCAGAGTTCTTTCTAGTGCTTAGTGGGGAGGAAAGATAGAAGTCTTGTCCTTCAATTCCGAAATTTGCACTCAGTCTTCCTATTTTCTTTCTTTTTTTTGAGACAGAGCCTCAAGCTGTCACCCTGGATAGAGCGCTCTGGCATCACAGCTCACAGCAACCTCCAATTCCTGGACTCAAGCGAGTCTCTTGCCTCCACCTCCCAAGTAGCTGGGACTACAGGCGCCCACCATAACGCCCAGCCATTTTTTTGGTTGCAGCCGTCATTGTTGTTTGGCGGGCCTGGGCTGGATTCGAACCCGCCAGCTCAGGTGTACGTGGCTGGTGCCTTAGCCCACTGAGCCACAGGCACCGAGCCAGTCTTCCTGTTTTCATACCAACATTTCACTTCTCCCCTTTTCTATGTGGAATGCCCTGATCCTGGAGCCACTCTGATTCTGTTTCACTGAAGACCGTGTTCCTCTTATTCCCTTAGGAGTATATATGTGTGGGGGTGGTCTGCCCTCTGTGTTTCTGGTACCTCCAGTTACTTTGCTTTTCTGGGTACTGCAGGGTAAAGAGGATTGTTTGTCATTCTTTCTCTTTCTCTCTTCCGTTATACTGAGGCATTTACCATTCTGCTATCAGCCTTCTGTCTTTTTATGTTAGGTTATTAAATATGAAATGTCTGATTTTCTTAAGTACTAAGTAGTTTGACAGTTGATCTCTTTGACATTTCACTTTGACACTTGTTTTATTTTTATCGTGAAGATGCATCCTCATTCTTTCAAACATACATTTTGGGCTCAGCGCTTGTGGCTCAACGGGCTAAGGCTCCAGCCATGTACAACTGAGCTGGCGGGTTCCAATCCAGCCCGGGTCTGCAAAACAATAATGACGGCTGCAACCAAAAAATGGCTGGGCGTTGTAGGCTCCTGTAGTCCCAGCTACTTGGGAGGCGGAGGCAGGAGACTAGCTTGAGCCCAGGAATTGGGGGTTGCTGTGAGCTGTGATGCCACAGCACTCTATCTTGGGTGACAGCTTGAGGCTCTGTCTCAAAACAAACAAAAAACCATACATTTTGGCTTATGATTATTTTTCAAATTTTAGAGAAATTTTTGTGAAATGGTGGGTAAGTTAAAAATTCATGTTGTTTTCGAATATGAGTTCTATCATAAAACCAGTGCATTATAGACAGCTGGAAGTTTCAATGATGTGTTTGGGAATGAATGCATAGTACATTGATGGTTTGAGAAAGTCCCTTCTGGTGATGATAATCTTGAAAATGAGCCATGTGGGGGACTTGAGACCAAGGTTAGAATGATGAAAGCTGTAGTGGAAGTGAATCCATCTCAAACTGCACGTGAATCAGTAGCAAAGTTTGACATTACTATTCCAACATTAGATCATTTGAAACCGGAAAGGTAAAGAAACTGGATAGATAGGTTCTGTGTAAATTAAACTGGGTCAGAAGAGAAATGTCTCGAAGCTTGCTTTTCTTTGCAGTCATGATGTAAAGGTAAACCATTTCTACACTGTATTGTTATGTAGTGGTGAAAAATAGATTCTTGGCTCGGCGCCTGTGGCTCAACAGGCTAAGGCACCAGCCATGTACACTTGAGCTGGTGGGTTTGAATCCAGCCCTGGGGCCCGCCAAACAACAAGCACAGCTGCAACCAAAAAATAGCCAGGCGTTGTGGCGGGCCCCTGTAGTCCTAGCTACTCGGGAGGCAGAGGCAGGAGACTCGCTTGAGCGCAGGAATTGGAGGTTGCTGTGAGCTGTGATGTCACAGCACTCTATCCAGGGTGACAGCTTGAGGTTCTGTCTCAAAAAAAAAGGAAAAATAGATTCTTTTTGACAATCGCAAACATTTGGCACAATGTCTGGATAAAGATGAGATGCCAAAACACAGTCCAAAACCAAATATTTGTCTAAAAAAGCTGATAGTGTCTGTTGGTCCAGTACTGGTGTTATCCACTACAGCCTCATAAAAACTGGTTAGTCAGTTATAATACATGTCTACTGCAGCCATATCAATGCAATGATGATGCTTGCAGTTAAGCAGCTGAGATTGGTCAATAGGGTCAGGCCAATCCTCTTGCAAGACAACACTTGACCACATATTATGTAACCATTGCTCCTCAAACTGCAGAAGCTGGATTTGGAAACTCTGTCATCTCTTGTATTCACCAGACCTTATACCAACTGAGTACCACTTCTAGTCTTTGGACCACTTCTTGCAAGGAAAAATATTTAATTCTCAACAAACTGTGGAAAATGCTGTTTGTAGTTTCATCACCACTAGCTCTCCACTTTCTGTTTTGCTAGCATAAACAAGGTACTGTTAAGTTGGCAAAACTGGGCCAGGCATGGTGGCTTACATCTGTAATCTAGCACTCTAGGATCCCTTGATCTCAGGAGTTTGAAATCAGCTTCATCAAGAGCAAGACCCTGTCTCTACTAAACATAGAAAAAATAAGCCAGGTGTTAGGATGGGTGCCTATTGGCCCAGATAGTTGGGTGGCTGAGGCAGGAGGATTGCTTGAACCCAGGAATTTGATGTTGCAGTGAGCTAAGCTGATGCCATGGCATTCTAGCTTGCGCAACAGAGTGAGACTCTGTCTGAAATTAAAAAGAAAAAAGAAGACAAAGCTGTGTGATAGTTGAGGTGCATACTTTGATTAATTGTACTGCTTCTTATTTGAGATACAATCTTTATTTTTGGTTTGAAATTGGATGTTTCGTATATGATGACTTAATATATTTTATTGTATTTCACCCTATAGTTACATTATCTTGTTATCAAAGATGGAATGGGTGTTTTTCTCACTGTTATTTGGGTATTTGGGTTTATTTTTCATAAGGAGATTTTGAATTTTAGCCTTATTTTGGTTCCTATTTGTGTGACATTTACTCAGTCACCCTTTTTAAGACCATACACATTTGTTATATAGGGATGATACTTTTTTCACTATTCTGTAAGGTAGTTGTTAGAATTATGTGTACTTGGCATATTGTAGGTATTCATAAGCAATCTTCCCAACCTTTCTTTCCTACCTAAAACATTGGAAGCATTTAGTTTCATTCTATTCTTTGGTAAGTATAACCAGTCTAATTTTCCCATAGTATCTTGGTTCTTGGGAATATCTGTTATGTATTAGAATGAACTCTGATTGTTTTTGAAATAAATTTACATTTTATAGGTTTATATATTTTTTTTTTTTTGAGACAGAGCCTCAAGCTGTCACCCTGGGTAGAGTGCTGTGGCATCACAGCTCACAGCAACTTCCAATTCCTGGGCTTAAGCGAGTCTCCTGCCTCTGCCTCCCAAGTAGCTGGGATCACAGGCGCCTGCCACAACGCCCGGCCATTTTTGCTTGCAGCCATCATGTTGTTTGGCGGGCCCAGGCTGGATTCGAACCCGCCAGCTCAGGTGTACGTGGCTGGCGCCTTAGCCCGTTGAGCCACAGGCGCCGAGCTTATAGGTTTATTTTTGATGTCCCTTTTTTTTGAGACTGGATCTTTCCCTGTTGTCTAGCCTATAGTACGGTGTTATTGTAGCTTACCTCAACTTCAAATTCCTGTGCTCAAATGATCTCCTTGCATCGGCCTCTCCAGTAGCTGGGAGTATAGGTGTGTATTACCACACCAGACTGATTTTTCTGTTTTTTTTTTTTTTTTCAAGAAGGTATCTGGCTATATTCTCAAACTTCTGGGCTCAAGTGATCCTCCTGTCTCTGCCTCCCAGAGTGTTAGGATTATAGGCTTGACCCGCAGTGCCTAATCTTATTTGTGGATGTATATTACATTTTATGTTGTATGTTTTACTTTTTATTGGATTATGGATTGAAAATTATTTATCATTAGTTTTTAATGTGGCCTGGTGCAGTGGTTCACACCTGTAATCCTAGCAATCTGGGAGGCCCAGCTGGGGAGATCCTTTGAGCTTAGGAGTTTGAGACTAGCCTGAGCAAGAGTGAGACCCTGTCTCTATTAGAAATACTAAAAGTTAAAAAAAAAAAAAGAAAAAAAAAAGAATTACTAAATGTTAGCTGGATGTTGTGGCGGGTGCCTGTAGTCCCAGCTACTCGGGAGGCTGAGGTTAGGAGAATCACTTGAATCCAGGAGTTTGAGGTTGCTGTGAAGTAGGCTGACACCACAGCACTTTATGCTGGGCAACAAAGTATTCCTCTGTCTAAGGAATAGTCATTCCTTCCCACACAGATGTGGAATGGCAACTTTTATCATTATCATAGTTTTTTTTTTTTAATACAACAAAATCAGTACAGTATATGGTGAATTCTGGGTGTACCCCATCATACTGCTTCAACACTTTACATTTTGCATTTCATGTTTATCTCCCCATCTCTTTATTTTTTGCTCTAACATTTTAAAGCATATTCAAGACAAATAATTTCATTCAAAACTAGTTAAGAGTGGGCTGGGCACATTGGCTCATGCCTAAAATCCCAGCACTTTTGGAGGTGGAGGTGGGAGAATCACTTGAGCGTAGGAGTTCAAGGTAATAGCAAATTCACGTAACATTGACCTTTTAGTATGATATTGACTTTTTGACGATAACCAGTCTAATGTACCTGCTATTTGCAGATTTCCTGATATTTGTAATTTTTAAATAATTATTTTACAGTGGTGATGTGTGCCTTGATCCTTTATATTTCTTATAAACTGGAAGTTAGCAAGACTTAATTAGTTAATCAAAAACTTAAGTTTGGATTAAACTGTTTTAGTAAGAGTAATTTATAGTGTTACTTCATAGTGCATCTCATCAGGAGACATATACATTCAGGTTGTCCCATTAATGATGGTAATCTTTTTTTTTTTTTTTGGCCGGGGCTGGTTTTGAACCCTCTACCTCCGGTATATGGGGCCAGTGCCCTACTCCTTTGAGCCATAGGTGCCACCCTAATTTTTCTTTTTTTCTTTTTTTTTGAGACAAAGTCTCACTTTGTTGCCCTTGGTAGAGTGCTGGTGCATCACAGCTCATAGCAGTCTCAAACTCTTGGGCTTAAGTGATTCTCTTGCTTCAGCCTCCCAAGTAGCAGGGACTACAGGAGCCCGCCACAATGCCCTGCTATTTTTTTTTGTTGTTGTTGTTGATGGAGTAGTAATTATTGGTTAGCTGGCCTGGGCCAGGCTCGGACCCGCTAGCCTTGGTGCATGTGGCTGGCACGCCACCACTATGAAATGGGTATCGAGCCTAATGACGCTAAATTTAATCACTGAGGTTACCATTAGTTCTCTCCATTGTAGTAATGGTTTATTTTTCTACTTGCATTTAGTTAGTAATCTCTGTGTTGATGCTTTGTGAATATCAAATTTCCTGTCTTTTATTTAATGGCTTTTTTTTTTTTTTTTGGAGATAGAGCCTCAAGCTGTCGCCCTGGGTAGAGTGCCGTGGCGTCACAGCTCACGGCATCCTCCAACTCTTGGGCTCCAGAGATTCTCCTGCCTCCGCCTCCCAAGTAGCTGGGACTACAGGTGCCCACCACAATGCCTGGCTATTTTTTGTTGCAGCCATCATTGTTGTTTTGGTGGGCCCCGCCTGGATTCGAACCTGCCAGCTCAGGTGTATGTGGCTGGCGCCTTAGCTGCTTGAGTCACAGGGGCGGAGCCTACTTCATGGCTTTTTTAATCAATTAATGATTCCAGCCTCAGTCACCCATTTTGTTGACTTGAAAACTGCATTGTTAATTATACATTTATTAATAATTATTGATTGAACATTTTCATATTTTCCTTCATTTATTCATGTACTTTGTCCAGTTTAAGGGATTCATCTTTAAAAAAAATTGATTAGAGCAGCACCTGTGGCTCAGTGAGTAGGGCGCCAGTCCCATATACCGAGGGTGGCGGGTTCAAACCTGGCCCTGGCCAAACTGCAACAAAAAATAGCTGGGTGTTGTGGCGGGCGCCTGTGGTTCCAGCTACTTGGGAGGCTGAGGCAAGAGAATTGCCTATGCCCAGGAGTTGGAGGTTGCTGTGAGCTGTTTGATGCCATGGCACTCCCCAGAGGGTGACAAAGTAAGACTCTGTCTCTCTAAAAAAAAAAAAAAATTGATTAGAGTTGGTGATTAGTTGGGGCAACATAGACTTGATCCCTTAAAAAGAAAAAAAGAAAAGATTTGTGAAACTTTGTATATTGGATATAATAGCCCTATATTGTTGGCATTTTTATTTTCTCTAAATTGTCATTAGTTCATGAACATTGTTTAAGGGAATGTGCTTGATCTTATTTCATATAGAAGTTTTGTACTTTTATGAACTCAGATTTATTAGTATTTTACTTTTCTGGCTTTTGTTAGAAAAGTTACTTTCACCTCTAGTTCATAAAAATTATTTCTTAAATAGACTGTTATTTTATATAACATTGCAAATTGAAATCTTTGCTGTATTTGGAATTTATTTAGACACAAAATTAGGTAGGAGTTTAATTTTGTTTCATTAATTAATTGTTTTAACACCATTTATTGAATAGTCTTTCCTTTCCACACAGATGTGAATTGGCAACTTTTATTCTACAATAAAAATTGTAGAATAAAAGTTGCCACTACAATTATATGTGTGCTTGGATTTATTTTTATTTTTATATTTTTCGAGACATAGTCTTTGCAGTGTTGTCTAGGTTGTAGTGCAGTGGCCCAACCTTAGTACACTGCAGTCTTTAATTCCTGGGCTTAAGCTATCCTCCTGCCTCAGCTTCTGAAGTAGCTAGGGGTACAGGCATGTGCCATCATGGCAGGCTTTTTATTTTTAATTTTTGGAGAGACAGGGTCTTGCTGTGTGGCCCAGGCTGCTCTCAAACTCCTGGCCTCGAGTGAACTTCCAACATTGGCCTCCCAAAATCTGGGATTACAGGGGTGAGCCACAGTGCCTGGCCTACTATAGATTGTCAATTCTTTACATTTATCTCTGTCAGTTCATTTCTGCTCAAGGAACACATTCATCATTACTATATTTTGTGGATTTAGTATAGGACAAAGACCTCCCTCATACTCTTTTTTTCAGAATTTTCTTGTTTTTTTTAAAAACATTTTATTGAAGTCTATGTATAATTTACATAAAATAAAACTCACTCTTTTAAGGTTCTCAGTTCTGTGAATTTTGATAAATACATGGTTGGTAGCCACCAGGATTCCTGGATTCCAGGATTTATACACTGTTGGTAGGATTATAAATAGTGCAACCTCTATATAAAACAGTATGGACATTACTCAAAAAACGGAAATAGAATTACCAATTCCACTGCTAGGTATATATCCAAAGAATGAGAATTTATTATATTGAAAAGATGCTTGCACCTCCCATGTTTATTGGAGCACTATTCACAATAGCCAACATTTGGAATCAACCTATCTATCCATTAATGATGAATGGACAAGAAACTACAGTACATATGTGCAGTGCAACATCATATAGCCACAAAAAGGAATGAAATCCTGCCATTTGAAACAACATGGATGGAACTGGAGAGCATGTTAAGTGAAATAATAAGCTAAACACAGAAAGACAAGTCTTGCGTGTTCTCACTTATATGTGGCTGCTAAATATTGAAATGATCTCATGGAGAGAAAGTATAATGATGGTATAGGGGAGGAAGGGTAGTAGGCAGGGAGGATAAAATTTGGATGGTAGTGGGTGCAAAAATATAGTTAGATAGTTAAAGGGAATGAACATACTTGAGAGCACAGTGAGATGACTGTGGTCAACAATAAGGGTAATGCTTTGGAATAACTGCAGGAGTGGAGTTGAAATGCTCCTGACACAAGGGCTGAATGCTTGTGACGATGGATATCTCTATTACCCTGATTTGGCTGGTTCACGTTGTATGCCTGGATCAAGACACTGGATATACCCTGAAAAGATGTACAATTCTTATGTACCCATAATAATTAAAAAACATTTTTAAAAGTTTCCTTATTCCGCTCAGTGCTCTCTCACCATCTCTTGTCGTCCCAAGAGTGATCTGTTTTCTGTCTCAATAGTTTTGCCTTTTTCAGAATGTCATATAAGTTGAATAGTATACTCTCTAGCTCTTTTATGTCAGGCTTTCTTCTCTTACATTGCTTTTTTTTTTGGAGGCAGAGTCTCACTTTGTCACCCTCGGTAGAGTGTTGTGATGTCTCAGCTCACAGCAACCTCAAACTCCTGGACTCAAGTGATTCTTTTGTCTCAACCATCTAAGGAGCTGGGACTACAGGTGCCCACCACAATGCCTGGCTAGTTTTAGAGATGAGGTCTCGCTTTGGCTCAGGCTGATCTCCAACCTGTCAGCTTAGGCAGTTCATCTGCCTCAGCCTCCTAGAGTGCTGGGATTACTGGCATGAATCACAGCGCCTGGCCACTTACATTGTTTTTAAGGTTCATCAGTATTGTTGAATGGATCAATTAATTTCTTTCAATTTCTTTCTATTTCTGAGTAATAGTTCGTTGTATGGAAATACTCCCATTTATTTCTCCATTCACCAGTTGTTGGATTCTTGGATTGTTTCTAGTTTTTGATGATTATGAATAAGCTTGACATAAGCATTCACATACAAATCTTGGGTATCCCCCACATGTTTTCATTTTTCTTTGGTAAATACCTGGAAGTGGAATTGTTGGGTTATATGATGAGTGTATCTTTTTTTTTTTTTTTACAATTTTATTTAATAATAATTCTGTACATTGGTGCAATCATAGGGCACGATTCATATACATTCAGAAATGTTTTGATCGTACTGTTACAGTTAGTCTTCATGGCATTTTCTTGATCACTATAAAGACATTGATACTCTACATTTAATAAGTTTCCCCAGTACCCTGCTAAGATGCACCGTAGGTGTGATCCCACCAATTGCCCTCCCTCCACCCATACTCCCCCCTCCCCTCCCCTCCCTTTCCAGAAACATTTTTTTCCAAGAAGAAAATTTTGATCTCATTCCCCAGCAGATAGAGGAGATTCTTTCTTTCAATTTTCAATAGAAATGAAAACAGAGCATTGAAGAAATTTGTTCATGTTGCTCCTTTTTCAAAGGCACTGATAGGACTCTTAAAATGGATGAAAAAAAAACTAGAAATGTTTAAAGATTAAATCTTATTCTGGTGTAAGGGACATTTATCTGAAATTATACAATGTAAAACAAATTAATAAGATCTGATTTTTGTCTGACAGCCTATACTGGTGAACAGAGAAAGGAAACTAGCATTTTTTGAGAGCTGCGGGGATGTATTTTTAGATGTGTTGGGAACTTTGTTATATGCGTGAAATGTATCAGCTGATAACACTCACTGCTTTCAGATAGAGTGAATCTCTGATTTGTAGATAGAGTGAGAGTTAATTAACTTTTTCAGGCCCACACAGCTTACTGAGGTAGAGATTGAATGAAAAGACTCATTGAAGTATAATGTTCATGCTTTTGCTCCTTTCATAAGAAGGATGAGAAGACCATCTTCCACAGGGCAAAGATTTTTATGTTGTGGGGACAGATCTAAGGCAGCTTCCCCAGATTTCTCATTTTAAACCCCATGGCATATAATCTTAAGGAAAATAAGATGAAAGAAAGATAAGACTCAATTGGTGGGACAACACCTATGGTGCATCTTACAAGGGTACATGTGAAATTTACTAAATGTAGAATATAAATGTCTTACCACAATAACCAAGAAAATGCTGTGAAGGCTATGTTAACCAGTTTGATGAAAATATTTCAAATTGTATATAAAACCAACACATTGTACCCCATGATTGCATTAATGTACACATCCATGATTTAATAAAAACTAAAAAATAAAAAATGAAATTGTTAGCGAAAAATGCTTTACTTAAAAAAATTTCAATAGATGGCATGTAAGTTTACCTTAGCTTTCCCTTGTATAAAGAAAAATGGAAACAAGAGCAGTTATAAAATGCTTATTTCCTGTATATTTAAAACAAATATTTGCATGTATTTTTTTTTCAACTTGTATCAGAAAATGCATGTGTGTAGGAGGGCACTGAATGCATAGCACATGTCGACTGTTGTTATTCCTTGCTCCTAGTTTCCTATACTTATGACCAGAAGGAGGATGCCAAACAGGTTCTTATCCATATTCTTGACTCATATTAATAGATCAGCTCCTCCGGAATGAAAGTCTTTATTTGTCCTTATTGACTCTGTTCGCTGCCTGGTAAATGCTTGTTGCTTCATTATTGGGCTTTGAGTTCAATGGTTCTTTATAAAATGTTCACTGCAGCTTGGAAGCAGTTAGATTGAGTCTTCGCCCCTTTTCCCTAACTCAAAATACTTTCAAATATCCTTTTGAAATTCTCCTTTGAGCCATAAATCGTTTTAACATGTGTCATTTTGTTTCTAAACAATTTGGAATTTTCCTAATATTGTTATTGATTTCTAATATGATTTCACTATAGTCCGATGATATACTTTTTCTTGTTTTGCAAGACAAGAGTCTTACTCTGCACCCAGGGTAGAGTGCCATGACATCAGCCTATCTCATAGCAACCCTCAACTCCTAGGTAAAAGTGATCCTCCTGCCTCAGCCTCCTGAGTAGCAGGGACTACAGGCAGGACTACAGAAGGATAACCCACCACAACACCCTGCTCATTTTTCTATTTTTAGTAGAGATGGGGTCTCACTCTTGCTCAGGCTGGTCTCGAATTCCTGAGCTCAAGCTGTCCTTCCACCTCAGCCTCCCAGAGTACTAGGATTAGAGGCATGAACCACCATGCCTGGCCTCAGATTATGGACTTTGCATGACTTAAATTTGAAAAAATTTGTGGAGAATTTTTATGCCTCAGAAGTTGGACTGTCTTGGTAAATGTTCTGTGTTCATTGGAAAATAATGTGTATTTGGACAAAAGCTTAATAACTAGGATCTATAGAGAACTCAAATTAATCAACATAAAAAGAGCCAACAATCCCTTATATAACTAGGCAAGACAGATGAATAGAATATTCTCTAAAGAAAACAGACAAATGGCTAACAAACACACGAAAAAATGCTCATTGTCCCTAATTATTAGCGAAATGCAAATCAAAATCACCCTGAGATATCATCTAACCCCAGTGAAAATGGCCCACATCACAAAATCCCAAAACTGTAGATGATGGCATGGATATGGAGAGAAGGAAACACTTTTACACTGTTGATGGGGCTGCAAACTAATAAAACTTTTTTGGAAGAAAATATGGAAAACCCTCAAAGAACTCAGGCTAGATCTCCCATTTGATCCTGCAATCCCATTGGGCATCTACCCAGCAGAAAAAAAAAAAATGTTTTTGCCATAAGGACATTTGCACTGGAATGTTTATCACAGTTCAATTTACAATCGCCAAAATGTGGAAACAGCTTAAATGCCCACCAACCCAGGAATGGATTAACAAGCTGTGGTATATGTATACCATGGAATACTATTCAGTCATCAAAAAAGATGGAGACTTTACATCTTTCATATTAACCTGCATGGAAGTGGAACACATTACTCTTAGTAAAGCATCACAAGAATGGAGAAGCAAGAATCCTATGTACTCAAGTCGGATGTGAGGACAATTAATGACCTAGTACAGAGTGGGGGGTGGGGGAAAGAGGAGAGCAGAGAGACAGAAGGACAAAGGGGGGGGTCATGGTGGGACAGAATTATAAAAGGGGCTGTACTTAACAAATGCAATCAATGTAACCTGGTTCTTTATAGCCTCAATGAATCCCCAACAATAAAAAAAGAAACAAAAAAATAATGTGTATTCTTCTGATGATTGATGAAATAGTCTATAATTGTCAATTAGGTCACATTATTGACAGTGTTCTGCTACATCTGTATAATTATTCTCTCCATATATCCTATCAAATATTGAGAGAGAAGTGCTTAATATGATTATAATTGTAGGTGTATTTGCTTTTCCTTGTAGCTCTATTTTAATTGCATAATATATTTTGAAGCTCAGTTATTAGTTGTACTAACATTTAGGCTTATGTACACTTAATGAGTTGACACCATTATTGTTACAAAATGACTTTCCTGATATTATTTCCTATGAAATGTACATGTATGATATTAAATAGCCACTCCTACTTTGTTTTGGTTAGTGTTAGCACAGTGTATCTTTCTACTATCCTTTTAATTTAAAATAAAAATTACCGGCTCAGTGCCTATGGCTCAACAGGCTAAGGCGCCAGCCACATACATCTGAGCTGGCGGGTTGGAATCCAGCTGGGACCCGCCAAGCAACAATGACGGCTGCAACCAAAAAATGGCTGGGCGTTGTGGCGGGTGCCTGTAGTCCCGGCTACCTGGGAGGCAGAGGCAGAAGACTTGCTTGAGCCCAGGAATTGGAGGTTGCTGTGAACTGTGATGCCATAGCACTCTATCCAGGGTGACAGCTTGAGGCTCTGTCTCAAAAAAATAAAATTACCTATAAAACTCAGTGGCTTAAGAAAACAACATTTATTATGTCAAAGTTGTTAGAATCAAAGTAGAATAACTTGTGTCAAGTCCTGACAAAATGGCATTAGGGAAGGTCATGAGTGGAAGGTTCTCATGCACCCATATGTGGTAACAGAAACGTACCTATCTAGCACAAAAGACTCAGCAAAAACTATAACCTTACACAAAGACTACTCCAACCTTATGCAGAAAATATTTCTGCAAAGTTATTTGTCCAGCAACTGCCAATCGAACTTGGATAGACACCACTCTTGTTATTGCTCTTTGTAGCCACAGTAAGTTGATTCAAAATAACATAAACTTTTCCTCATTTTGTCTTGAAAAACATCCCCTTGCCTCAACTCTTTGAATACACATATAGTTTACTACTATGGCACATGTATCCCCATTGCAATCCTACTCCTGAATGAAGATTATTTTTTTCAGACTTTCTCCCTATTTGTTATTTAGTTTGACAATTATCTCACTGTATTTTGTGCATTGAGTTTCTGGGTGTGTATTACCCGCATCTATATCTCAGAGTCTTTGACCAAGCTGTAGTAAAATTGTTGGCTGAGGCTGCAGTCATTATAAGGTCCAACTGGACCAGAATCTGATTTCAAGCTCATTTATTAATTTTTGTTAGGATTCAGATCTTTACTTGTTGTTGGACTGAGGGCCTCCGATTTTCACTAGTTATTGGACAGAGGAAATCCTCTTTCCTCCCATGTGGGCCTCTCCATAGTGCAGTTCACAACATCGCAGCTGGCTTCATCAATGTGAGAGAGACAGAGAGCAAGAAAATGCCAGGAAGATGGAAGCATTTTTGTAATCCAATCTTATAAATTGTATCACATTACTTTTCTGTATTTTATTCATTAAGTTCAGCCCACAATCAAGATGTTGAGGTTACAAAAGGCTATGAATACCAGAAACTAGAGATCATTACAGTATTCGCAAAGATCTGCTAACCACACTTGATTTAGTTTTCTTCATGTTTCTTGGGCTTGGGTTTTGTTGAGCTTGTATAATTTTCCTCACATTTAGAAAATTTTCAACCATTATTTTTCAAATACTCTTCTATTCTCCTCCTCCTCTCTTTTGGTAACTCTAGTTACACATATATTAGGCTATCTGAGGTGTTTCGAACACTCACCGTTCATTTTTCCTTTTACTCTTTTATTTCTATAGGTTTCATTGTAGATAATTTCACTTTTTTTTTTTTTGAAGTTTTTGGCCAGGGGTGGGTTTGAACCCGCCACCTCTGGCATATGGGGCCAGCGCCTTACTCCTTTGAGCCACAGGTGCTGCCCCATAGATAATTTCTATTGGTACGTCCTCAGATCCACTAATATTTTTTTCTGTAATATCTAATATAGTGTTAATCTCATCCAGATAATTTGTCATCTTACCTTTCTTATGTAGAATTCTCACTTGGGTATATAAATAAATATATATTGTTATAGATTTTATATATACTATATATAGATACATAGGTATATAATCTTGCATGTTTCTACCTAACAGTTTCCATCTTTATTATAGTGTCTAAACATATGAAATATACTTATAATAACTAAATATAAAACACATGAAATAACTGATAATATCCTTCTCTCCTAATGCCATCATCTGTGTCACTTCTGCATGGCTTTAGCTATTTGGTTTTTCTCTTTAAGAGTCATTTTTCCTGCTTCTTTTGCAGATATCATTGATAATTTTGTATTAGATACCAGATATAGTAAATTTAACTCTCCTGTGTGCTGGATATTTTTGTATTCCTATCAATATTTTTTAATCTTTATTCTAGGACATATTTAAGTTAATTAAAAGACTTTGATCCTTTTGGATTTTGCATGAATGCTTTCTTGGGCAAGACCAGAGATGTGATTTTTTTTTAGGACTAAATCTGCATACTCTATCCAAAGACCCATTAATAATGAGGTTTTCACTCTGGCTGATACAAATAACTAATCCTGGCCCTGTGTGATTTTTAGGAATTATTCTGTCTATCCTATCTAATGGCTCTTTTTTTCCATCTTGGGTGGCTTTCTTACACGCATGTCTTTATCAGTATTCCTGTGAATGGTGAGGGGTTGCCCTCTGCAAATATCCTGAGGTCATTGCCTATGCAACACCCTCCTCTCTGATATCCTGTCATATGAACTTTAAGTACCCCTGCCTCCATGGACTCTCTCAGTTACATCTCCTCAAATTAGAGTCTACTTAGGCTCTACCTGGGTTTCGCTCCCAGTGCCATGGGCTGAACACTCTCCACAGTCAGTACACTAGGGCTCACTTCATTTTGTTCTCTGTCACTCAGGTATCACCATCCTTCCTTAACTGACACTTCAGTGTCTTGCAAATCATTGTTTTACATATTTTCTTCAGATTTTTTAATTGTTTCAAACAACGGGTAAATACAGTCCCTGGTACTCCATCTTGGCCATAAGCAGAAGTCTCTGACTATTGCATTTAGCAAATGCTTTCTCAACATCTCTTTAGAGGAATCTATATTTTTATTTTAACTCTGTTAATGTTGTAAATTACAGAATTTGACTTTTGAATGGGGAATTAACCTTGCATTACAGGGGAAAAAACCAAACTACATTGTGCATTTTAATATATTGCTAGATTCTGTCTGTTACCATCTTCTCACAGATGTTTGTGCCCATATTCATGAGGGTATTTGTAGTTTCCTTGTCTAGCATTTTTTTCTGTTCTACATGTCACGGAAATTCTGGATTCATTAAAAGTGTTGTGAAATTTCCCCCTCTTCTCTATTTTCTGAATGATTTTTTGTAAGTTTGACATGATTTCCTTCTCAACATTTTGGCAGCATTCACCAGTCAAGCCACTTGGGGCTACTGTTTTCTTTGTGCAAAGGTTTTTAATTAAAATTTTAGTTTCTTTTTCTAATTTCAGGTTAATTGAAGGGTACAAAGAAATAGGTTACGATGTTTGCATTTGTTAGGTGGAGTCCCTCTTATAATTATGTCCCACCCCCAAGAGGTACACCATATACCCTAACATTGTACCCATTAAATGGGAGCACATCCCCCTTCCTCTTCTCCTCTCCTCCCCTTCTTATTCCCCTCTCCCTATCTTGAATTGATTTGAGTTTATCTCTTACATGGTATATATTAGATCATGTTGGCTTCATATTACTATTGAATACATTGGATACTTGCTTCCTATTCTTGTGATACTTTACTAAGAAGAATGTGTTTCAACTCCATCCAGGTTAATATAAAAGATATAAAGTCTCCATCTTTTTTTTTGAGACAGAGCCTCAAGCTGTCACCCTGGATAGAGTGCTGTGGCATCACAGCTCACAGCCATCTCCAATTCCTGGGCTCAAGCGAGTCTCTTACCTCCACCTCCCAAGTAGCTGGGACTACAGGAGCCCCCCACAACGCCTGGCCATTTTTTGGTTGCAACTGTCATTGTTGTTTGGCGGGCCCAAGCTGGATTCGAACCCGCCAGCTCAGGTGTACGTGGCTGGCACCTTAGCCGGTTGAGCCACAGGCACCAGCACCGAGCCCTAAGTCTCCATCTTTTTAACTGAATAGTATTACATGGAATACATATACCACAGACTATTAATCCATTCCTGGGTTTGTGAGCATTTAGGTTGTTTCCACATTTCAATGATTATAAATTGAGCTGCAATAGACAATATAGTGCAAATGTCCTTATAACGAAATGATATTTTTTCTTCTGGGTAGATGCCTAGTAATGGGATTGCAGGAGCAAATGGAAGATCTAATTTTAGTTCTTAGAGGATTCTCCATACTTCTATCCAAAAAGGTTGTATTAGTTTGCAGGCCTAGCAGCAGTGTAAAAGTGTTCCCCTCTCTCCACATCCACGCCAGCATCTGCATCTTTGGGACTTTGTGATGTGGGCTAATCTTTATATCTTTCTCTTGCCTGATTGAATGAGCTAGGACTTTCAGCACTATGTTGAATAGTAGTGGCAATAGTGGACATCCTTATCTGGTTCCAGTTCTACATGGAAAAGCTTTCATTTTTACGCCACTCAGTATGATGTTAACTATGATTTTGTACATGGCATCAATCAGCTTAAGATACGTGCCACCACTGCCTGTTGTCTTAAATGATCTTGTTAGAAAAGGATGCTGAATTTTACCAAATGCTTTTTCTGCATCTATTGAGAGGATCATATGGTCTTTGTTTTTGCTTTTGTTTATATGGTGAATTACATTTATGGATTTGTGCACATCAAATCAGCATTGCACCTCTGGGATGAACCCTACATTTCACGATGTATAATTTTTTAATGTGTAGCTGAAATCTATTAGCCAATATTTTATTAAGTATTTTTACATTGATATTCATTAGTGAAATTGGTCTGTACTTCTCCTTTTTAGTTGGGTCCTTTCCTGGTTTTTGTATCAGGGTGATGTTTGCTTCTTAGAAACATGTTGGGGAAGGTTCTTTCCTTCTCAATATTTTGGAATAGGTTCAGCAGTATAGGTAGGTACAAGCTAGTCTTTGAAGGTTGGATAGAATTCTGGTGTGAAACCATCTTGCCTAGGGCTTCTTTTTTTGTTGTGGTTGGAAAATTTTGTATTGTTACTTTGATCTCAGTGCTTGATATTGGTCTGTTTAAGAGATCTATTTCTTTGTGGTGAAGCCCTCTGTGGTATCTGTTGTTATTGCATCCTTTTCATTTCTGATTAAGGTTATTAGAGATCTTAATTTTCTGTTTCTGGTTAACCTGCCAAAAAGGTTTCTCAATTTTATTTATCTTTTGTATTTTTTTTTTAAGAGACGGGGTCTCGCTATGTGCAGTGGCTATTCACAGGTGTGATCCCACTACTTATCAGCACGGGAGTTTTTACCTGCTCTGTTTCCAACTTGGGCTGGTTCACCCCTCCTTAGGCAACCTGGTGGCACCTCACTCCCGTGAGATCACCATATTGATGCTGAACTTAGTGTGGACACCTGATTGGCATAGTGCACTACAGCCCAGAACTCCCGGACTCAAGCGATCCTCCTGTCTCAGCCTCCTGAGTAGCTGGGACTATAGGCATGCGCCACTGAGTCTGGCTTATTTATTTTTTTGGAGAACCATCTTTTTGTCTCATTAATTTTCTGAATAATTCTTTTATTTTCAATTTCATTTATTTCTGATTTAAGTTTGGTTATTTCTTTTCTTTTGCTTGGTTTGAGATTGGATTTCTCTTCCTTTTGCATTTGAGATGATTAATTAGGTTGTTGATGTGGTCTTTTTCTGTTTTTTGGATGTAGGTATCTAATGCAATAAATTTCCCTCTCCCCTTAGGACTGCTTTTCCAGTATCCCACTGGTTTTGGTGGTTTGTCTCTTCATTGTTTTTATGCTCAAGGAAGTTAATAATTTCCTCCTTTATCTCCTTCTTGACCCAACTGTCATTAAGCATAAGCTTGTTTAGTCTCCATGCCTTTGTGTGGAGATGAAAATTGTTGGAGTTCTACCTTTATTGCCTTGTGGTCTGAAAAGATACAAGGTATAGTTTTAGTTCTTCTGATTTTGTTGAGGCTTAATTTGTGTCCTGGGATAAGATCTATTCTGGAGAAAGTATATTCTTTAACTTTGGGATGGTGTATTCTGTGTATGTGTATTAAGCCCTGTTGTTCTAAGGTCACATTTAACTTCTTTTTTTTTTTTAACAGAGTCTTACTTTGTCACCTTCAGTAGAGTGCCATAGCATCATAACTCACAGCAACCTCAAACTCTTGGGCTCAAATGATTCTCTTGCCTCAGCCTCCCAAGTAGCTGGGACTACAGGCACTCACCACAATGCTAGCTATTTTTAGAGATGGGAGTCTCGCTGTTGCTCAGACTGGTCTTGAACCCCTGAGCTAAGATAATCTGCCCTCCTATCCCTCTCAGAGTGCTTGGATTCCCAGCATGAGCCACTGCTCCCGGCCAGAAAAATTTAATTTTTTTGATAAGTATAGAGGCATTTGGATTTTTTTATTTCTTCTGTAGTCAAACTCATCCACTGAATTTTAAATCTCAGTTGCAGTATTTTTTTATTTCTGGATATTATATTTAATTACAATTCAAATCTACATATCTGCTTTTTAAAAATAATTTCCTGTTCCCTACAGATATTTTAACATTATATCTTATTTGATTAAACATAGCAAACATATTTTTACAAACTTGTATTTTTAAAACTTTGTGTCTCATAAATCCCACCTTGGAAGATGTTTGGATCATTTTTCTACTGTCCTTTGTTTCTTTTTAATTCTTTTCATGGTACCCTGTTACAATTTGTACATAGACATGTTGACCGTGAGCTGTTCATTCATTTTGGAAAATAACTTTTAGATTTTTAAAAAATAAATATTTATTGAAGTTAAATACACATAACACAGAATTGAGCATTTTAAAATGAACAATTCGGTAACACTTGGTAAATCATATGTTATCCAAATACTACATCATCCTTTTTCCTATATTTTTTCATAAACCCCAAATTAAGCTCCATATCTATTAAGCAATTGATCCCGTGGCATGCACTAATTTGCTTTAAGTACTTATGGATTTACCAATTATAAATATTTCATATAAATAGACTCATTCAAAATGTAACTTTTGTGTCTGACTTCTTTTACTTACATGATATGTTCAAGGCTCACTCATGTTGCGGTATGTATCAGTATCTCATTCATTATTGTGGATAAATAATATTCTACTATAGGGTTATATCATAATTTATTCACCCTTATGGCTACTATGAACGATATTGCTATGAAATTCATTTCATTTAAAACTTTTTGTGTTTCTGGCTCGGCACCTGTGGTTCAGTGGGCTAAGGCGCCAGCTGAGCTGGTGGGTTCGAATCCAGCCCGGGCCTGCCAAAAACAATGACGCTGCAACCAAAAAATGGCCCGGCGTTGTGATGGGTGCCTGCGGTCCCAGCTACTTGGGAGCCAGAGGCAAGAGACCTGCTAGAGTCCAGGAAATGGAGGTTGCTGTGAGCTGTGATGCCACGGCACTCTATCCAGGGTGACAGCTTGAGGCTTTGTCTCAAAATAAATAAATAAATAAATAAATAAATAAAACTTTTTGTGTTTCTTCTTAGTAAAATATCACGAGAATGGAGAAGCAAGAATCCAGCCTACTCAATTCTAATATGAAGCCAGTAGACGAACTAATACAAACCCACATAAGAGGAAAACTCAAATCAAGTCATGATGGAGGGCAGGGGAATGAGGAAGTGGGGAGAGGAGAGGACAGAGGGATACGAGGGTGCGCCCACTTAATGGCCACAATGTTAGGGTGTATGGTACACATCTAGGGGGCAGGACACAATTATAAAAGGGATTTTACCTAACAAATGCAAACATTTTAACCTAATTCTTTGTACACTCAACCTGAAACAATAAAAATAAATAAATAAATATTAACTTATTAGACTTAAAAAAAATAAAAGTTTTTGGGTGGCTGTGTGTCTTGAATTCTGTTAGATGTATACATAGAAGTAAAATTTCTAGGTCATATGTTAAGTCTATATTTATCTTTTTGAGGAACTGCAAAGTTGTTTTCCAAAATGTCTGAACCATTTTACATTCCCATTGGCAATGTAAAAGGGTTCCAATTTTTTCCATATCCTTGCAAACACTTATTATTTTCCATTAAAAGAAAACACGATAGCCATCTTCGTGGGTGTAAAGTTGCATCTCATTGTGGTTTAGATTTGTACTTCTCTAATAACTAATGATGTTAAGCATCTTTTAATTCCCTTGTTGGTCTTTTATATATGTTCTTTGGAGAAGTATCTAGTCAATTCCTTTGCCTATTTTTCTTATTGTATCAGAATATTAGGGATTACACATATTTTATTCACATACTTTGTTTTTGAACAGATTGAGTCAAAGTTATGAGTGCCCTTCACTGAGATAGTATGCACTATACCAAATAGGTGTACATTTACTAGTACCCTCCTTTAACCTCTCCCCAGCTTGATTTGAGATGTACTTCCATATGTGCACTTAAATGTTAATCAATTGGTTCCAATTTGGCACAGAGTACATATGTTTGTTTCTCCATTCTTGTCATGTTTCACTTAGAAGAATGGTTTCCAGTTCCATCCAGGTTATCAAATAAGATAATAGAAAGCCATTTTTTAATGGCTGAGTAGTAATCCATGGTATATAAGTACCACATTTTATTAAGCCATTCATGTATTGGTGGGCATTTGGATTGTTGTCACATATTTACAATTGTGAATTGTGCTACTATAAATATTGGAGTATGGATGTCCTTTTTATAAAAAGACCTTTTTTTTTTCCTTTGGGTATTTACCCAAAAGTGGGATTGCTGAATCAAATGTAGGTCTATTTTAAATTCTTTGAAGTATCTCCAGATAATTTTCCATAGAGTTTGTACCAAAAATGTGTAAGAGTTCCTTTCTCTCAGCATCTACACCAGTTGTTGCTTTGAAACTTTATGATGTGAACCATTCTCACTAGAGTTGGGTGATAACTCAATGTAGTTTTGATTTGGCGTTTCCCTGGTGATTAGAGATGTTAAGCATTTTTTTCATGTGTTTATTGGCCTAATTAGTCGGTCTTTGCCAGGGTTGCACCCTGGGGGCAGGGTCCATTAAGACCTATGGATCTCACTCCAGTGTTTTTATCTGTAACAGTATGATCAAAATATTTCTGAATGTATATGAATCGTGCCCTGTGATTGAACCAATGTACATAATTATGATTCAATAAAATTATTTAAAAAAAATAAAATAAAATAACTGTAAGAGTGGGAAAAAAAAAAAAAGACCTATGGATCTGGGGACAACCAACTGAAGAAATATACAGTTAAAAACGAGGAGAGATAAAGAGACAAAACACAGAGAAAAGAATTTTCAAAGGTGGGAATTTAGGGGACCACCGCCCATTTGTGGGGTTCTGATGGTAGCCCAGAATGTTTGTTCCACTCAGCTTTTATTGAAGGCTATTTGCTCATTAGCCCAGAGGGTAAGCTGAGGAATGGAACAAAGATGCCAGCAGTTTCTCTGAGTGAGCATATCAGCACCTATTGTTTCTATAATCACTAATTTTAAAGGTTTGAGCAGCCTTGAGAAATCCGGAGCCTGAGCCTTATGTTGGGGCAGCCTCCTGTCTGTGGTGACATACAGATTCCTAGGGAGGTGTTAATCTCTGCTGGTTCACTGCTGGAAAAAATGTCACTGGCGTCAATCTCCTCTGAAGAATTGGTGGAAAAGAGGAATTTTCCTCTCATCACCACCCAGAAGGTCTTCCTCTGCAATGAGGAATATAAGCCCTCCTCCCCGTATTTCAGGGATGGTGCTGTTCCCTGGATCTCTGCTCTAGCCAAATATAAATCTCCACAATGGGTATTTGCTTTGACTATTAACTGGGCAGGGGACAGCCTAGTTAATGTTTCTTTCTAGGCCTTCCACACAGCTTCCTCTGTGGCCATTATTCCTTCAGAGTGTTTACAGACCCAGCAGGGGTGATTGCAAGCTGTATCCCCAAAAGGCCAGACTTTTAGGAAAAGCAGGAAACTTGCTCAGATGAGAAATTTAGCAGCAGCTTGTTTAAAGGTAAACTATCTGGTTTTCCTTTGTTCCACCTCACTTAGTTTTTTTTTATTTTCCCTTTTTTCTGGGTGTTTTCTCTTGCCAAGAATGGGGTCTTTGGTCTCCATTCTGCCTGCAGGTCTTCATTAGAAAAGTTTCTGTTCATGTCTTTTGCCTACTTTTTATTGGGTTGTTTGATCTTTTCTTCTTAATTTTCTTGGTTTTTTTTGTAGATTCTTTTTATCAGTCCTTTATCAGATGTATAGCAGGCAAATATCTCCAATTCTGTGGGTTGTCTATTTCCTCTTTTTGATGTGTCCTTAGCTGTGAAGAAGCTTTTTAATTTGATCAGGTCCCATTTATTTATTTTTGTTGTTGCTGTCATTCCTTTTAGGATCTTATTCATGAATTCTTTTCCTAGGCCAATATCTGTAATAGTTTTTCCAACATTTTTTTCTAGAATTCTTAGTTTCCTGCCTTAGGTTTAAGTGTTTTATCCATCATGAGTGAATTTTTGTGGGTAGTGAGAGGTGCAGATCCCATTTTAGTCTTTTATATATGGCTATCTAGTTTTCCCACCACAACTTATTGAATATGGATTCTTTTTCCCAGAGTATGTTTTCATGTGTTTTGTCAAAAATCAGATGGGAATTTGAGGATGATTTCACCTCTAGGTTCTTTATTCTGATCCATATGTCAATGTCTCTGTTTTTGCTTGTCTTTTTGTGGTTGAATTGCAAGAGTTCTTTATGTACTCTTAATATTACACCTTTATCAGACATATGATTTACAAATATTTTTTCCTATTGAGTAGGTTATCTTTTACTTTTCTTGATAATGTCCTTTTATGCACAAAATAATTTAATTGCGATGAAGTCAAATTTATTTTTTTTATTGCCCATACTTTAGTGCTATATTCAAGGCTTTGTTCTAAAAGATTTACAGTTTTAGCTCTTATGTTTAGGTCTGATCTAATTTCATTTTTGTACATAATGTAAAGTAGGGGCCTAACTTAATTCTTTTGTACATGAATATCTAGCTGTGCCATCATCACTTGTTGAAGACAGAATTTTCTTCCTAATGGTACCCCTTGTCAAGAATGAATTCACCCTAGAATTATGGATTTATCTGTGGCCTCTCAGGTCTATTACACTGGACTATAGATCTGTCCTTACACCAGTACCACAGTGTTTTGATTCCTGTTGCTTTGCAGTAAGATTTGAAATTTGAAAGTGGATTTTTCTCACTTTTTTTCTTCTTTTAAAAGAATGTTCAGGCTAATCAAAGCCACACGTAAGCCCTTAAGAATTTGAAGGTCAGATTTTTCATTACTGCAAAAAAAGGACAATGGAATTTTGCTATGTTTTGCATTGAATTTGTAGGCTTCTTTGGTTTGTATTATCCTTGTAACATTATTAAATCTTGACAGTCCATGAACATGGAATGTTTTCCCATTTATTTAAGTGTTCTTTAATTTTCTGAGAAATATTTTGAAGTTTCAGTGTACAAATCTCTTGCTTCCCTGGTTAATCATTTATTATTTCATATTTAATTCCTCTGGATGATATTATGAATTGGATTATTTTCTTTTTCTTTTTTTTTTTTTTTTTTTTGCAGTTTTTTTGGCCAGGGGCTAGGTTTGAACCCACCACCTCCGGTATATAGGGCCGGCGCCGCCCTGGATTATTTTCTTAAATTACTTTTCATAATGTTCATTGCTGGTATACAGAAACACACTAATTTTTGTGAATTAGTCTTGTGCCCTGCAACTTTGTTGAATTTGTTCCATAATGCTCATAGTTTTCTTGGGGGGGGGGATTCTTTGAGATTTTCTAGACATATAATCATGTTTTCTTCAAGTTGAGACAGTCCATTTTTTTCTATTTTGGGTCCTTTCATTTCTTCATCTTGCCTAATTGCTCCCAGTACAATGTTGGATATCAATGGTAAAAGTAAACAACCTTGTTTTGTTCCTGATCACAAGAAAAAAACTTTCTGGCTTTCACCATTGAGTAGGAAGTGAGCTGTGGATTTTCCTAAATACCATTTATCACATTGAAGAAATTACCTCTGTTACTGAGGTTGGGCATGTTTTTCAAAATCATGAATGAGTGTTGTGTTTTGACAAATGATTTCCTGCACAAATTTACATGACCATGTGATTTTATTCCCTTTATTCTATTAATTTGAATGATTTTCTTAGAATGAACCACCCTTGCATTTCTGGGCAAAACCACCATTTATTTGTCATGTATAATCCTTTTAATGTGCTATTGGATTTAGTTTAGTCCCATTTTTCCAGAATTTTTGCATATATGTTCATAAGCAAAATTGGTCTGCAGTTTTCCTTTCTCATGTTATCTTTGGCTTTGGTATCAGGGTAACACTGGTATCACAGAATGAATTAAAAATGTTCCCTCCTCTTCTATTTTTTGGAAGTTTAACAAGGATTGGTGTTAATTCTTCTTTAAATGTTTTGTAGAATTCACCAGTGAAGCCATCTGTTCCTGGACTTTTCTTTTTGGGGATGTTTTTGATTACTGCTTCAATCTTTTTATAGGTTTTAAAAAAACTTTTTATAGGTCTCTTCAGAATTATATTTCTTCTTGAATCAAAATTGGTAGTTTGTGTGTTTCTAGGAATTTGCCCATTTCTAATGTGTTGGCATACAATTATTCACAGTAGTCTCTTATAATCATTTTTTACTTTTTTCTCTTTTGTAACATTAATTGAAGCATTGCTATTCATTATTTTAGTTCTTATATTCTTCTTAGCAAAGTATCTCAAGAATGGAAGAAAAAGTATCCAACGTACTTAGCCCTACTATGAAGCTAATTTATAGCTTTCATATGAAGGCTATAACCCAACTATAGCACAAGAATATGGGGAAAGGGGCAAGGGTAGGGGGGGGAGGTTGGGGTGGAGGGAGGGTAATTGGTGGGGCCACACCTACGGTGCATCTTAGAAGGGCACAGGTGAACCTTACTAAATGCAGAATACAAATATCTTCATACAATAACTAAGAAAATGCCATGAAGGCTATGTTAATCAGTTTGATGAAAATATTCCAGATTGCATATGAAACCAACACATTATACCCCTTGATTGCACTAATGTACACAGCTATGATTTAATAAAAATTTAAAAAATAACAATAAAATCATTATTTTAGTTCTCACAAGCACCAAATTTTAATATCTAAGTCAATTTTGGGGGAAAGAAATACCATCTAGAAAGTCCCTCCAGAACAAAACAATGACGTTCATTCCTCCAAACATCCAAATTGAAAGCTTACCAAAACAACAACAACAAAGCTCACACAGAAATAAAAACAAAAACCAAATTCTAGCAGGTCAACTGTGCTGTCTAACTGTCCTTCAGCTGACTTTCAAAAAATTAACACCCTAGCTCATCAAAATATACATTTTCCATTTGCTTTTTTAAATTAAAAATAATAATTAAGAAGAAGAATAAGGGATTGCCTGACTCATTTGGATTTCATGTACAGTATATGGAGATCAGAAAGACGATTTGCAGTATTCACGATTAAGGATATTCATCTTCAAAGGTTAGCTTTCTTCCAAATAGTGTAAAAGACCCACAATTCCAAGTACGAAGGGAAACAAATGATCTTCAAGAATTCCACAGGACAACATAGGCACCCAAGCTGTTCTTCATAGAACAACAGGGTTTCTGTCAAATTGACACAGCTCCCCTGTGTAAAAATATTTCCCATCCTGTTTCAATACTTTTCATTGAGAGGACAAGAATCAGTCTGAGAAACTCCCATGGAGAATCTTCTTTGGGCGAACTGGAGATTAGAACAGCTATCAAATCATTAATCATGTAATCAAATTCTCTCCTTTTGTGTGTGTGTGTGTGTGTGTGTGTGTGTTTTAGACAGAGTCTCACTATGTTGCACTTGGTAGAGTGCTAGGAAGTCACAGCTCACAGCAACCTTCAATTCTCGGGCTTAAGCATATCTCTTGCCTCAGCCTCCCAAGTAGCTGGGACTACAGGCTCCTACCACAATGCCCAGCTATTTGGGGGGTATAGTTGTCATTGTTGTTTAGCAGGCCCGGGCTGGGCTCAAACCTGCCAGCTTTGGTGTATGTGGCTGGCACCCTACTCACTGAGCTACGGGTGCCAAGCCAAACTTTCTCCCTTCTTTAGAGTACCTCTTAAGTACTCTGGAATACAGTCTTCTGTTAGAACCTGGTAGCAGTCTCCTCTAAGATTGTCTAAGACATCACCACATGTTTTTCACATATACTTCTTACATCCATCAATCACCATTTGGTCAATCTCTACTGTGGTGACCATCTTTGGTTTCATTTTGACTATTTCACATAAAATGCCCCGATCTCTGCCTCTCATAATCAGTATATCTTTGCCCATATAATCTTTGCCACTGCCCATGATGGCCCAGGTATATGCCAAATCACTCTCTGCCAAATTAACACCCCCACTAAGGATGAAAATGTTTCCAAACTGCTTTGAGTTGGCTCAATGCTGGTAGCTCAGCAGTTAGGGTGTCAGCCATATACACTAAGGCTGGCGGGTTGGAACTCCAACTCGGGCCTACTAAACAATGACAACTGCAATAACAAAAACAGCTGGGCATTGTGGCAAGTGCCTGTAGTTCCAGCCTCTTGGGAGGCTGAGGCAAGAAAATCACTTGAGCCCAAGAGTTTGAGGTTGCTGTGAGCTGTGATGCAACAGCACTCTTACAAGGGTGACATAGTGAGACTCTGTCTCAAACAAACAAACAAACAAAAAATTGCTTTGAGTGTATAATTTTAACGTTCTGATAAGGTGACGCTTCATCATACACTGCTTCAGCTATGTCATATTCAACTAGGTGCCATTGGCAGTGGGCCAAAATCTATTGATGGCCCCTCCTCGAACTATGTGTGGTAATCACTTTACCCGCCCAGTACTGTCCTGACTCACTTCTTTCATTCTTCAACTTTATTCAAACTTTGCTCAACCTTGTTCAAAAGTCTGTCAATTTCTTCTTTGATCTGTGTGTCACTGTCATAATGCTAAAAATCCAGCAACACCAATCCATGTGAGTAAATACTCAAATTGGCAACGCTGCTGTTTTTGTTTGTGTAGATTACTAAATAGCCGTAGTGCTACCAGGCATGCACAGATTCTGCCATCCCCTACTCCTGGAAAATGGAGTAGAGGCCCTTTCAAAATGGTCTTGCCATCAGCTTTGGTGCTAAGCATGAAGTCCAGGGTGCTGTGCCATGCTGCTGCCATAGTGAGGTGAGGCACTGTGCCATGACTGAGGGAGACAACCATGGAGTACTGGGGGGCTGCATGGCATATCAAGTTGTGGCTGGTGGGGAGTGCACTGCACCTGGGGAGGCCCCTTTTATTCATTTTTTTTCCAATTTCAGAATATTACAAGGTTACACCCATTATGGTTACATAGTTTTGTTTTGTTTTGTTTTCTCATTTCAGGCCAAACTTATAAGTGTGACCTTTACCCAGAATATGTGTGTTATATCCATTAGGATGTGAATTAATTGACCCCTCCTCCTCCTGACATACTTGATTCCTCTATGCACATTCCTATTTACTACCCTATATGCACTTAAGTGTTGATCCACTAGCTCCAATTTAGTATAGAGTACATGTGGTGTTTGTTTCTCCATTCTTGTGACACTTCATTTAGAAGAGTGATCTCCAGATCCATCTAGGTTATTACTAATGATACCAGATCACCATTTTTATGGCCAACTAGTACTCTATGGGATACATATACAACATTTTATTAATCTACTCATGTATTGATGAGCATTTGGGTTGTTGCCACATCCTTGCAATTGTGAATTGTGGTGCTGTAAACATTTGCGTGTAACTATCTTTATGATAAAATATCCTTTTCCTATTAGAAAACTGTTATAGATTGTCAGCCTTTGGGAAGTATTCACGAAGAAGACCTCAAAGCAATCACTGCAACAAAAAAACTAAACAAACGAGACTGGATCAAATTTAAAATTTTCTGCACAGCCAAAGGCAAAATCAATAGAATAGACAATCCACAGAATGGAAGAAAATATCTGCATGCTATACATTGGACAGAAGGCTGATAACCATAATCTACAAAGAATTCCAGAAAATAAGCAAGGGAAAAAAATCAAATGACACATTAAAAAATGGCAAAGGGCATAAATAAAAACTCTTCAAAGGAAGATAGTTTGATAACCATCAAACACAACATGCAAAAAAATTATCAACATCTATAATCATTAGAGAAATGCAAATCAAAACCACAATGAGATATCACCTAAGTCCAGTGATAATGGCTTTTATCAGAAAGTCCCAAAACAAGTGCCACCATCGATATAGAGAAAAAGGAACACTGATACATTGTTGGTGTAACTGCAAACCAGTAATACCTCTAAGAACAATAATATGGAGATACTTCACAGAACTAAAAGCAGACCTACCATTCACTCTTATAATCATTTTTATTTTGTTAAGCTCAGTAGCACTATGTGAGGTCTGATAAATTTGTGAATTCATTCTAAGAAAAGTGCTGCATACCTCATTGCAGAATATCACTATGTTCACCAAAGTACTCTCCCTGAGAAATTATGCACTGACTCCAGTGACTAGTCTACCCTTCAAAGCAATTTTGAAACTCTTTTTTTTTTTATTTTACTTCCACTCTTGCCAGCTTTTTTTTTTTTTTTTTTTTGAGACAGAGTTTAACTACGTCACCCTGGGTTGAGTTCTGTGGTGTCACAGCTCATAGCAACCTTAAACTCCTGGGCTCAAGCAATTCTCTTGCTGCAGCCTCCCAAGCAGCTTCGACTATAGGCGCCCACCACAGCATATGGCTATTTTCTTATTGCAATTGTCATTGTTGTTTAGCAGGCCAGAGCTGGGCTTGAACCCACCAGCCTCGGTGCATGTGGCTGGTGCCATAACCACTATGCTACAGGCACCAAGCCACAATCTTGCCAAGTTTAAAAAGAAATTTAATGTTTGCTCATTGCCCTAATCCAAGCTCCAACATTCTCACTATGGGACACACAAACCCGCAAGACAATAATGAACACCATTTAATAAGACAATGCCACATATCGACACAAACGCAGCTTTGAAACACTGACACCCCAAGGTTATAAAATCTTACTGAGTTATTTGTACAACTCAGTAAGATTGTGCTGCCAATGTGAGGAAACACTGACCTTACATTCTCTATTTTTGGGGATTACATGGTTGGATACTCTCTGAAGAGTCCTCATATGTTAAATTTTGTCAAATGCTTTTACCCTGTCTACTGAGATGACATGTTAATGTAGTGATTTTTAAAAGACTATATGTTAATGGAGCAATTCAAAAGTTGTCCCAAGAATTCAATGAATTCAAAGATAAAATCACCAAAGATTTTGACAAATTGAGGCAAGAATTTGCATCCCTCAAAGACCTGAAAAATTCAGTAGAATACCTGAGTAATAGAATGGAACAGGCAGAAGAAAGGATCTCTGACATTGAAGACAAAGCTTTTGAACACTCCCAAATACTCAGAGATGAAGAGAAGTGGAGAGCAAAAATGGATCACTCCCTGAGAGAATTGTGGGACCACTCCAAAAAAGCAATCATTCACCATACTGGAATTCCTGAAGGAGAGAAGAATGATCTGAAAAGCACAGATGCTCTACTCCAAGAGATAATAGAAGAAAACTTTCCAAACATGGCAAGAGACACTAAAATACAGATAGCAGACAGTTTCAGAACCCCAGTATGACTCAATCCAAATAAAGCATCCCTGAGACACATTGTAATTAATTTCACCAAAGTTAATATTAAGGAGAAAATCCTGCAAGCAGCCAGACATAAGAAAACCATAACCTACAAGAGGAAGAATATTAGAATAACTACAGATCTCTCTGATCAAACTTTTAAAGCAAGAAGAGAATGGTCATCGGCTTTTAAATTTCCTAAATCAAAATAACTTTCAACCCAGGATCTTGTATCCAGCCAAACTGAGCTTCATTTATGATGGAGAAATTAAATATTCTAATGACATCCACATGTTGAAGAAACTTGCCATAACTAAACCAGCTCTTCAGAATATTCTCAGACCTATTCTCCAATGACCAGCATAATCCTCCAACACAAAAGTAAACTCATCCAGAAACTTTTTATCAAAGTCCAACTCACACAGCGACAAAAGGATTTAAAATGCCCACTAAATTTTCCCAAAATATATCATTGGTTTCTATTAATGTGAATGGTTTAAATTGTCCTCTAAAGAGGCATAGATTGGCTGACTGGAGATAGGTATTTTTGAAACACACTATTACAGAAGGTTGAGAGTTACAGATCATGGCTAGCACCGTGGGGGTAGGGGGGTGAATAGGGAAAAAAAGCAGAGTGTAGTCTTTGAATGATAGTTCTACATGGTATTTGGTCATAAGCCAACAAGGGGCATCTTTAAAGATGGCAATTGGAGGATACTTCACTTTATTTGCATGCAGGT
>CAUYON010181265.1:0-50201 GCA_963573935.1 Arctocebus calabarensis
AACACTAGCAAAATTGAAGTCTAATTGTTGAAAAAGGCAACAATGGAAAATTATATTTAAACTAGAAAAATGAAGAAATAAAAAAAAGAAAAGAAAAATCTTTAAGGAAAATGTTGAAATTAAAAATAAAACAACAATAACGAAAACAAACAAACAACAACAAAAAAAAAACCTCACAAAACAAAACAAAACCAAGAAACAAAGCAGTATATATATCTTGCTGATATTGTCTGGGCAAGAGGTGATCTGCTGGGGTATGATATGTTAATCACAATGTTGATACGGCTGAACAAAATGGAGACCGGAGGACTCTAGTGATTTCTCAAACCCCACAGGGTGGAGAGCTTAAATCCTCCTCAGCCTATTTAGAAGTCACTTTAAATTGCTAACTTGGGCTAAGCAGAAGCTTTCCCAGGAAAGCGCTTGTCACTGGGATGACTCCTTAAGTGGCTATCCACTTACCCAGTGTGCCAAAACCAGTCTCACCCAATGCCCCTGAGGGCTAAGGCTACAAGGCATCTCAGTCCACGCCTTTAGGCTGCTCAGTAACTAGATTACTTGCTCCCGCCTGATGCTTGTTCTGTGACCCAGAGGGTGGAGCTTGCTGGGGCAGTTCTCCTACCATGGCTCCATACAGCCCACAACCAAACCCTGGTAGCGCCGTCTGGCTCGGTGGCTCAGTCTGGAGCCCCAGACAACACTCAAAGACCCCCACACTCTTGCCCCAGTTCTCCCAAGGCAGTTCAACTGAGTGCCAAGTCCAAAAGAAACCCAAATAGCTCAGAGGTAAGGCCTTTCCAGTTTGCAATCTCACTGCTGCTATAGCCACAGCTGCCAGCAGGATTAGACCGAATGAAGTCTCACACTGTCTCCCTGTGTCCCCAAAGGGATGTTTCTGGATAGATCTCGCCAGCCAGAGATGCCTGAATTCTTCTCTCCCCAGTCTCACTGTGCCCAATTGCAAGGAAGCTGTTACTTCGCCGCCATCTTAAAGCCACTCCAGAATCTTATTATAAAGTGTAAATGATCAGCAGAGTGTGGAAATGGCATAAAGATAGACAATAAAGATAATGATTAATGTAACAATAAATATTCCATAAATAGACTCACATTAATTGATTTTATTACAAAGGTAAAAAGGCAGCTCAGTGGGAAAAAAATATGTTTCAACGAATGGTACTAGAACAATTAGATATGCCAAAAGAAAGTGGGGGGGTGTGGGGTTTCAATCCACATCTCACACTATATGCAAAAGTTAACTCAAAAATTGATCATAGATTTAATTTCAAAATCAAAAACTATTGACTGGGCATGGTGGCTCATCCCTGTACTCCTATCCCTTTGGGAGGCCAAGGTCGGAGGACTGCTTGAGACCAGGAGTTTGATACCAGCCTAAGCAACATTTTAAGACCCCATGTCTACAAAAAAAATATGTTTTAAAAGCTATTAAACTTATAGAAGATAACATAAGAAGATTGAAAAATAGGCTAAAGACTTGGAGACTATACTTTAAATATTGGGTTAATAGTTTTTTTTATTATTAAGTTTCAAGGGTTCTGTAAGTATTCCATAATATTTATATCAATCTTATATCAGATGTATGCTTTGGAACTATTTTCTTTCACTTGTCTTTTAATTCTCTAAACAGACATTTTCAAATTTGATGAAATCCATTGTATCACTGTTATAGTCTTCATGTTTTTCTCTGACCCCCCTCCCAAATTTATATTTTGAAATTCTAATGATAGAGTCAAATGGAGGGACCTGCTAAAATAGAACCAACCCACCCAAATAGAACTGCCCTGACCCCAGCCTCAGCCACCTCCTTCCCTTCTTCCTTGCAAGTTCTCTTTCCATCCTCATTTTAGCCTCATTTATTTTTTTACCTCCAGTTTCCGATGTGGAGACTGCTCAATCACAGATTCCCCCCTTTTCATCTTTAAGCTATCTTTTAACTCACCTCAAGGCTCTGCAGCTCTATCTTGACCTTAAACCTAAACAACTCATCTTTTTCTGTAATACTACTGGCCTGTGTACACACTAGACAATGGTTGGTTCACAATGGCCTGAAAATGGTAACTTTGACCTCTTAATTCTCTTAATCCTCACAGAAGAGTAGCCCAGGCCCACGGGAGGGTGTCAGAAATCAGGCAAATGGTCAGAGATCTCCTACATCCAGGCCTTTCTCCTCCTCCAAAGCATTCCTTCTTTATGTTCCTATTATGAACCTTCCCAAATTTTCCTTTGGCAGGCCAAACCAGCCCTCCCTGAGCCCTCTAAATCTCCATTGTCTTCCTTCAACCCAGCACACAAACCTCCCTTTCTGCCCCTCCATAACCTCCCACCCTCAACCTCCTCCCTACCCAGAATGGGGAATTCTGCCCCATTCCCCCCTTTCTCCACCACCCCCAACCCTCCTTCAGCTACACATGGATGAAAAAAAGATGGTGCCCTTGGGAGCAGAAAAGGAAAGATGACATCCTAGGGAGGCAGGGAAGGAAACATGCTGGACCCAGTCGGGGAGGGATCTCATGGGGATCTGGCCACACCTTTAGACCCTCCACTTCAGGACCACCACAACTTCTAAATCCTCTGCGAGAGGTTGCAGGAATGGAATGCGTCATCAGGTTCTTGCTTCCTTTTCTCTCTCAGACCTGTCCCACATAAATCTTAAACTAGGTTCATTTTCCGCAGATCCCACAAAACACTCTCAAGAATTTAGACATCTAATCCGATCATATGATCTGACCTGGCACGCTTTATATGATATCTTCACAGCCACCCTATTAACATACATTTTATCTCTCAGTCTACACTTGGTATCTGAAAAAAAAAAAACCTCTAAAAATCCCCCCAAGCGCCCTCAAAGCACCCAGTGAGATCTCATGATCTCTCAGAACTCCGGTTATCGGCTTCTGCCATTAGGAAAAAACCCAGCTACTTCTTTAAACTCCTCAGGATACTCTGAAAGAACAAAATCTTCCCCAGGACTGTGTTTTAATTGCAGCAAACCAGGCCTTTGGGCAAAGCAGTACCCAAATCCAAACCCTCCCCGCAAACAGTGTCCAGCCTGTGGGGGTCCTCATTGGAAGTCTGACTGCCCAGGTCTTTCTGAAGATCTTATTCCACAGCTACTCCCAGGACCTAGCGAAATTTCCCAACCTTTTAAGGCTAGATGCAGAAGACTGATGAAAGGTAAGCTAATCTCTTTTTTGATAGACACGGGGACAATTTTTCTACACTGCCATCTTATAAAGGACCTCTAAAACAAACAGAACTCTGTGGGGGGGATTAACGGTAATTTACTACACCCTCACACTACTCCAACCTTATGGTGCTCGAATCATGACCTCCTTCATTATTGTCTATGATAGTGCCACTAATTATGATCTTTCTCATTCTCCATTTTGGACCAGTATCCTCTGCCTCATCTCCCAATTTATTGACCAGGCAGTCACCTGGAAAACAACCACTCATATCTCACCCCATGTGGATATCAACCAGTTCAGACTGAAGAACCAAGAATGCTCCTGTAAACATCATTCCCTTCCCCCTCCCATTTTCCTTACAGGCAGCCCACACTTCCCCCTATCCCACAGGAAGCAGTCAAAGAGATACTACGCCCATCATCCTGCCTCCTTAGGTCTGGACTAAAACGACCAGGATGCATCATGGAGTTAAATGGAGGGACCCACCCAAATAGAACCGATCGGCCCAGGAAGAAATGAATGCATAGAATGTCCCACCCAGAAAAGGGAATTTTCCAACCCTTATCCTTCCAACCCTTTTGAAATCCCCAGTGTCATTACATCATCTGCCCTATGTGCATGTCTCTGCATCCAAATTTCTTCTTTTTAATGGGCACCAGTCATACTGGATTAGGGCCCACCATAAGGACCTTGTATTAACTTGATTACATCTGGAAAACTTCTATTTCCAAATGAGATCACATTCTGAAGTGCTGGGAGTCAGGACCCTAATGTATCTTTTTGGGAGGACACAATCCAACCCATAGTCCCATATGATGAATGACTGTTATGAAGTAAAAGCAAGAACATGAATAAATCAGAAGTCAGAAAATCATTATAAGTAAAAGAAGACATAAGCACTCCCAAAATGACATGAAAGTAGAACTCTACTTATAGAATATTCTAGGAAATGTAAACTAATCTATAAACTCTCCGCTTTCTTTATAGAAGGCAAATCAGTGATTGTCTGAGAGTTGGGAGGAAAATGAAAACTTTTGGAGGTGATGAATATGTTCACTATTTTTATTATTATCGTGGTGTGATCACACAGAAATAACAATCTAGACACAAAGTAATCAAAGTCAGAGTCAGTGGAATGAAACCACAGAGAAAATAATCCAATGACTGATAATTTTGAGTACCATTATTCAGGACAAAGAAACCAGGACTTCTCCTCTCTGACTTCACTGTCATTTATACTCTTTATACTACATTACTATAGCAGACTCTCAGCCCCCTTTACCCTTTACCTTGTAAGAACCTTCCTCATTTTTGAAGGTTGGGTAATTCACCCAGTATCACAAAAACAGAACGCAGCAGAGTTGGGGTTTGGAACAAAGAAAACAGTCTGGCTGCAGAGCCTGTGTTCTCAACCACTATGCATTTCTGTATTATAAATAAGATTAAATGTAAAGTTTTAACAGGTAAAAAAATTCATGTAATTTGCTTAAAAAGGCAATTGCTTGTATTTAAGAAAAACTGCATTACTCAACATTAAAACTTATGTGCTTAATTTTTTTTTAAATATCTACCAAAATTTCTAGCACACAGTAGCACCACAATATGCATTGATTGGCTGACTGGTTACACAGTCAACCCCCAATTAGCCATACTGACAAAATGTAGGATAAATTAAGTAATAGCAAATCATTCATATTTGGCTTTTGAATATCTAATATGCCAAGATGAAGAGGATTTTTGTCTGAAACTCCCCTTCCTAAATGTACTTTCCCTAGGGCATGTACTAAATTGTCTCTCAGAAGACCTACAAGTTGTCAATAAATTTCCTCAAATTTTCTCTTATTGAAAATATTTCTTATAGACCTGAAGTCATTTTACTGTCAGCTATCGTAAGTCTGTAACTCATCTTTATTCGGCAAGCTCTTTGAAATCAAAGCAGGTCTACTCAGTCAGTTCAGGGAGGGCGAATCTGGAGTGTCAACTCTGGACAAATGTATCTCCCTTGGAAGACAAAGAGGGCTAAGGATGACCCCTGCTTTGTCACATACAGTGTCCACCTATATGTGATTGGGGGTGGGGGGGGCATGGACGCAGAGTGACACTCACTCCATCCTCAAGGTCAGCTCCTGTCTGTGCAACCACCAAAGCATAGTGATCCTGGGGGGCCCAAGCACCATTGTCAGAGCCTCCTCCAAGGGTGAGAAAGACAATTTCACTTCATTAAACTAGAGGCCAGTAAAAATAAGGGCCAGCAGTATCAATTTCTGCTTGTCACTCTCAAAAGTCAGCCAGAAATTCTATTTTTATTTTCTGAGCTTCAAGTAGTTGGCTACTCAAATAAGAGATTCAAGAAGAAAGGTCATTAAAGATCCCCCTTACCTCAATGTTGAAAAGCTAGAGATGATGCAGGTCAAATCCAGATTGGCAGTGAGACCTGAGAACTGAGTGATTTGACAGTTGAAGGTAAAGATACTGGTCTTCTAGGAAATATCACCTATTTCTCAAGGATGAGTCACTGGAAAAATAAGGTGATATAATAATAGGATAAAGATAGGTAATTTTCTTAGTATCTCTAATAATGCAAATCAGAATCACAGTGAGATATCTAACTCCTCACACCTGTTAGGATGGCTAGCATCAAAAAATCAAAAGACAATGAGTGTTGGTGTGGATGGGGAAAAAAGGAACCTATGATATACTTTTGGTGGGAATGTAAATTGGTACAGTCATTTCAGAAAACAATATAAAAGCTCTCCCAAAAATTGTAGATAGAACTACCTCCATATGATCCAGCAATCTTCCTGCTGGATATACGTTCAAAGAAAATAAAATCACTATCTCGAGTAGACATATGTGTGCCCATGTTTATTACAGCATTATTTACAGTAGCTAAGATATGAAAGCAGCCTAAATGTCAACAGATGAATGGAGAAAGAAGACATGGCACACACACACATATGCACACAGATACAATAGAATATTTTTAGTCTTTGAAAGGAAGGAAATCCTGCCATTTGTGACAACATAGGTGAACCTAGAAAACACTATGCTGAGTGACATAAATAAGCCAGACACGAAAGACAAAATTTGCGTGATCTTATTTATATGTGGAATCTAAAAGAGTTGAATTTGTAGAAGCAGAGAGTAGAGTGGAGATTATCAGGGGCTGGAGTCAGGGACAGTGGGCAGATGTTGGTAAAAGTGTACAACTTTCAGTTATGAGTAAATTCTGCACACCTAATATACAGCACAGTGACTATCATTAATAACAATGTCTTGTGTATTTGAAATTTGTTGAGAGAATGCAAGTGTCACCACCACACATACACACACTAACAGTAACTATGAATGTCTGACATTTAGATTTGGGAACTTATCCTGGAAAAAGTCTGACATACCTCATTGCTGAATGAATAGTAATATTCATTGCTGAATATTACTAAGGTCACCTTCTAAGTACTCCCCTGGGGAAGCTGCCAGCTCATAGTCTACCCTTCAAAGCAGTTTTGAAACTCTTTTTCTGGAATGGGCATCAAAGCCATAATCATATTACCTTTGAAGTCCTGAATGTCATCAGAACATCTCCCTTTCAATATTTCTTTTATCTTTGGGTAAAAGAAAAAGTCACTGGGGCCAGATCAGGCAAGTAAGAAGGGTGTTCCAATATAGATATTTGTTTACCAGCTAAAAAGGTCCTTCACTGACAGTGCAAATAGAACATTAGAAATAGACTTCTAGAATCAAGAGTAGCCCAATGGGGTGACGCCTGTGGCTCAAAGGAGTAGGGTGCCGGCCCCATATGCCAGAGGTGGTAGGTTCAAACCCAGCCCCAGCCAAAAAACTGCAAAAAAAAGAGTAGCGCAATGGCTATCAGCTGCTCAGTTTTCTAGTAAACTGCATAAATGAAATTGCACCCTTTATCCCTCAAAAAAGGGAGGGTGGACAAAACTCTTGTCATTTCACAAGATAAGCTTATTTTCAAAGCCTTTGACAATGAAATTTTAGAAAGATGACATTTGACAAATACTAAAAGCCTCCTAGTAATCACTCCTCTGAGAGCTTCTCTTGGACGTGGTCTCTGATCATAGTGTTTCCTAGACAGACCCCCTTTGTGGCATCTGCCCAGTGATCCATTAAAGTGAGAAGTGAAGGGTCACATGGTGGGCTGAGTGCATTTAACGTGACACTGATGGGAGACAAGAAGGTTTCCTCTGGACAGTTGCAAAGACAGCTCACCATGTAAGAAGAGAGGGACCTTTGGATTGGAGCCGGTAAGCTTTGAAATTCCAGGGAGTTAGGAAATGGAATTGTGAAGCAATGGCACCAGATGAATAAAAAGGGTATTAAATCGGTTTTAGAAACCCAAGAATGCAAAGGCTTGTGAAAGTATTTGCTACAACAATGTTCCAAGTGTTACCGCCTATGGATGGGTTAATGTTAAACTACCATCTTCATGAAGCTCCTTGAACATGATTGAGTCAATGACACCATCTATTCTGGGCACTTTAATTGCAAAATAAGAACTAGATTACTTATACTAAGAAGCTAAGCTGAATGGCAAAGAAGTGGTGGGTAACTTTTTGGAGACTTGTTTGTAGACAAAAACCATTGATACTCTTGATTCTTACTATCATAAAGATCAAATTCTGCTGAGCAAAGTTTGAGATGACTAGATGCGAAAATTTTGCTTCTTGGAAATGGGCCTTTAAAAGGATTCCTTTTCTAGTTAGTGTGAGCAACAGTGAGATGTCATGCCACAGTTTGTATAAGTTTTATTGAAGTGTCATTAAACTTTACTTTTCATTTTTATTTCTTTGCTTTGCTGTTGTTGTTGTTGTTGTTGTTGACACAGAGTCCCACCCTATGCCCTGAGCAGAGTGCAAGGGCACTATAGTTCCCTGCAACCTCGGACTTGGGCTGTGAGCCTTCGGCTGCCTCAGTCTCCGGAAGCCACTCGGATTACAGGTACTCACCACAATGCCCAGCTGGGCTTTTCATCTTTTTAGGAGCCAGGGTTTCTCACTTAGGCAAGTTTTGAACTCCTGAACTTAAGCAATTCTCCCGCCTCAGCCTCCTACAGTGCTAGGATAATAGGCCTGAGCCACCGTACCCGGTTCATTAAAAATTTAAAAATAAATAAATTGAAAATGAACATTAAGAAACAACAGGCCCATGTATTTTTTTTAACTTGTTATTTTGAAACAATTTTTTTTTTTTTTTTTTAGTAGAGACAGAGTCTCACTTTATCGCCGTGGAGTGCCGTGGCGTCACACAGCGCACAGCAACCTCCAACTCCTGGGCTTAGGCGATTCTCTTGCCTCAGCCTCCCGAATAGCTGGGACTGCAGGCACCCACCACAACTCCCGGCTATTTTTCTTTTTTGCAATTTGGCTGAGGCCGGGTTTGAACCCGCCACCTTTAGTATATGGGGCCGGCGCTCTATTCACTGAAGCACAGGTGCTGCCCTATTTTGAAACAATTTTAGAATCACGTGTTCAGTTTTTTCACTTTTTACTACTGTACCCAGGTGTTGATAGACTGTCTTGGTAGTCACTCTAAGTCTGCTACAAATCTCTCAATTTTTTTGTGTGTGTGTGTGAATTAGCTTTTAATTGATTTTTCACTTAAAACAAACTTGGATCTATTCTAAGGCTCAATTGTGAAGATCAAATTCCTAGAATAAGATTTTTGAACTATCATTAAATAATCCTTTTACTGAAAGAATTTTTCCAAAGGCTGAATGATGCTTCTATCTGCCAAACTGTGTGATATTCCAATTTAAATTAATACATAAAAGTGCTTGCATTTCCTTCAAAGAAACCATATTTTTTACTTCTATATAAAAATAAAAACAACTTAAGAATCACTTCCATAGTCAAACAAAACTAAAGACCACAAGACTATATAAATTCTCAATGTTACTACTGGAATCACATTAATATCAAATTTACTACCTCTAGTTTTTGACTAGCTGAATATTGACATTTCATGTGATATAATCTATTATTTGATTGGAATCGTCTGTTTCTTGAAAGTTTGGTAGAATTTGCCTGTAAAACCATCGAAGTTACACACACACAAGTTCATCTAAAAACTGGTGATAACTGTTGGATAATGTCTATTATCTATTAACAGGTTAACAGTGTTGTACCATCATCAGCATCTCAGATGGTGGTTTTGTAGGATTCTGTGTACTCTAAAATTATTGTGGCTCTAAAATGAAGAACTTGCATTAAACACAAGATGTCAAAAAGTGAGGAGACAGGCCAGAAAAGCCAGATAATATTTACAATAGATTCAACTGATGAATGGTCATTATGGAGAATTTTATATAAGTCTTCAAACATCTTAAAAGTGAATTAAAAGGATAAACAACCCAAAGGGGGATCTAAAATGGCAAAAGATTTGAACAGTTATTTATTTCATGAAAGAAAAACTTCAGTGAACATTAGATACTCAGCCTTATTAGGAATCAGGCAAATGCAACTTAGGATATCATGAAATACCATTTTAAAAAGTTAATTAAATTAAAAAAAATACACCTGACAGTTGCAATTAATGTTAATGACGTATATTAATGGAATTTTTTTTTTTTTGAGACAGAGGCTCAAGCTGTCACCCTGGATAGAGTGCTGTTTCATCACAGCTCACAGCAACCTCTAATTCCTGGGCTCAAGCGAGTCTCGTGCCTCTGCCTCCAAGTAGCTGGGACCACAGGCACCCGCCACGACGCCCGGCCATTTTTTGGTTGCAGCCAGCATTGTTGTTTGGTGGGCTCAGGCTGGCTGGATTCGAACCCACCGGCTCAGGTGTACATGGCTAGCACCTTAGCCTGTTGAGCCACAGGAGCCGAGCCACATTTTTTTTTTTGCAGTTTTTGGCCAGGGCTGGGTTTGAACCGCCATCTCCGGCGTATGGGGCCGGTGCACTACTCCATTGAGCCACAGGCACCGCCCCTATTAATGGAAATGTTATGCCCTGTGGGTGGGTATAAATTGGTTTAAGCACTCTTAAACACTCTGGCATTGTCTGGTGAAACTGAACATGTGAATACACTGGATGGAACTAACTGGCTGCAAACTGCCCACAATGTCCTTAAGCCTGTTCTTTTTTTTAGGAACAAACAGAATATCCCCAAGTTTAGCTAGACCCATGGCCATCCGGCTATGTAGATTGTCTATTCTCCTCAGATAGGCATGGCTAAAGGACTACTTTACAGCAGAAAGATGTGAGGAGTGATTCATATAACTTTCAGACTCTTAGAGGATGTTGGTTTCAGATTTTTCTCTCCCCATCCCACTGGCTGGGGTACACAACTAGAGTCACTGCTTAGTGATTCATGTAACTTTCAGACTCTTAGAAGATGCTGGCTTCGGATTCTCTCTCCCCATCCCACTGGTTGGGGTACACAACTAGAGCCACTGCTTTGCACTCAACAATGGAAGCCATGTGTTGACAAGAGCAGCTTGGATGCCTCAGCCAAGAGGAGCCCAATTTCAATGGTGTTGCCAAGGTTCTGTTTATAGGTGCCATTGTTCATTTCTGCAGTTTTCTTCATAACTTGCATATAGTTTTGCAAAAATTATATAATGCAGGGTTAAGGAAAAAAATAAAAGAGAGGCTTTCTCTTTGGCTTCTATAAATTCTGGAAAGCTTGTTCATCTGCAGTCAACAGTAATCCTGCCAGACAGATCAGAGCTGTGCCCCAGCTGACCCCTGAGGGTCAGGCCTCAACCAGACTCCAGGTGGCCCCTGCCAAGAGAGCCATCCCTCCCTGCCTCTGTTTGCCACTGTGGTTTAGGCCATTTGTTAACAGCCTCTAACACGCTGGCTCATGGGATGGGTCTAATCGCACTCCCCCCATCACTTGCTCTTCTACTTCACAGGTCCAGTCCCAGCATTTCAATCCTTAATATCCTCTCCGGGCTGCCTGTATTTTTTTTGCCAGTTTCTCATCCCAGTTCTACAACATTTGGACTATCAATGTAGCCCAGCTCCATCTTTTTTCCCTTCCCACAATCCCCGTCCTCAACCCTCTCTGAGACCTTTATTCATACCTGGAACAGAGTTGTCTTCTAGAGCTGTCTCTCTTTTCCTTGCTAAATCCTTTTCCTCTCTTATATTCTTCCCATGAACCCTTCCTCACTAGCTAGTGGTCATGATCACAACTACTCATGGCTTGTGGGTAAATTCTATGTGTTTGGCACTACTTTTAAAGTACTTTACAAATATCGTCTTTTGAATTTACAAAATAACCCAGTGAGGATGAGAAGAATGAATTTTAAAAAAGATAAGTTATCTTGTAGTAACTGGTAGAATGTGGATTCTGTTCCTGACCAATTGACACCAGATGCCACAAAATCCCAACCTACTCACTTAAAAAGGGGGGGGGGGGAACTGGACAATGCCTGATTTATCAGGAAGTTCTCAGGGAGTACAAGGCAGGCAAGAAAATCTAGCTGTCCTTCAGTAGATGCCGTCAGATCCTGGGCTCTACTAATTGGCGATATTAGTCATAGTTTATGTGTCATAGGAAACAGTCTTTATTCTTATGGGTGGATGCCAGAGAAATAAGTATTTTTTAAAAACTCATTTAATTTTTGAAAAGATATACTTGGCTCCTTTGATGCTAACTCTTTTTTATTTCTTGGTCATATATGTACACAGACACAGACTATAAAGGATAATCATCACCACCACCCCTTTGCATATACTCTCCACTCCCTGACCTTCATCAGGCTTCGCCATACAGACTAAGAGAGGAAAATACAGCACCACCTGATTGGTCACAACTTTAAATTCAGGATCATGATCTTGGAAGTCTAGCAGGCCCTTATGGCTGCCCGACAATTGTATTAACTTCTCTCCTATTTTTCTAGACCAGTGGAGTAGATTCTCATTATTCACAGTAGTTATGTCCTGGAAAGTTGTCGGGAACGCTGAATTAACAATCGCTGAACTACGACTCATAGGGGAAACACAGAGCTAGGTCCCCATGTTCTGGACACAGCACTTTCAACAACCAACACATATATAACTGTGTTTTTCATGTGTCTCCGTTTAAAGACACCTTATTTAATCTGTATTATTGATTCATTAACATTAAACTCATAGACAACAGCACTCTAACTCATTCCCGAATGATGCTTCCCTAATACATATATGAGGCCTGACAATTAAGTTCACAAACTCATACTAGAAAAAGTGCAACACACCTCATTGCTGAATATCACTATGGTCACCTTCGACGTACTCCCCTTGGGAAGCTGTGTACTGATGCCAGCACCTAGGCCACCCTTCAAAGCAATTTTGAAACTCTTTTTCTGGAATGGCCATCAGAGCTGTCACAGCACACGAAAACACACAACAATAATGAATGACACTCAGCAAGGCATCACCACATGTGGACATCAACAGCTGTGAGACACTGACATAGCGAAGTTATAAAACATTACCAAGTTGTTTGTACAGTGCTGCCAATGTACGGGCATGTCACAAGTTTGTGAACTTAATTTCAGGCCCTATATTACAACAGAGTTCCAGAATTGCTCTGAAGGATGTTCTAGATGCTGGCATCAGTGCACGGCTTCCCAAGGAGAGTACTTTGAAGGTGACCATGGTCATATTCACCAATGAGGTATGTAGCACTTTTTCTAGGCTGAGTTTGCGAACTTCATTGCCAGACCGTGCATTTTCTCCATGAGGCACATCACACTCAGGAACCCTCAACGGTACTTCAGCACTACAACTTGGGCAGAATTTTAAACAGCAAAGTCACCAATAAAAAGCACAAGAAATGCAAAAAGGTGACACCAACGAGGCCACAGAAATGACGTTTGTTTATAGTACAAGAGCTGAAACAAGAAGGCAGAGTGTGGCCTTGTTCAACCTCAGCTGTGAACATGTGCCTTAGACAACTTAAATTTTTTCACAGCTCTGAGCATGTGGATGTTTGTGAATAACCACAAAGGTGCTGCAAGTATTAATTTTGATGTTGCAAATTAATGTTCACAAGTAGGTGAATTTGCACACATGGAATTCACAAGGAACGAGAACTGACTATATTTTACATCTTCTCACCTCAAACCTTCAATACCTCCTCCTACATTCTCACTCTCAAACTGAAGCCCTTATTTCCTACTTCACTTAAGACAATTGAAACAATCACAATAAACTTCTGACTGCGGCTGCCACTACCCTATCAACTTTCTGGCATGTTCTGACGAGTATTCTACCTTCCTGTTCATTAGCTGAAAGGACTCCTCCTTGTTCCTGTCAAAGGTGCCCTTTGGTGCACTGCTGTGGTTTGGCTACTTGTCCCCTTCAAACTATATGTGGAAATGTGATCCCCACTGTTGGAGGTGGAACCTAGTGGGAGGTGTTTGGGTCATGGGGTGGATGCTTCATGAATGCATTAATGCCTCCCTGGGGGTGAGTTCTCACTCTCTTAGTTTATTTAGAGGTGGTTGTTTAAAAGAGCCTGGCACCTCCCCGCTGTCTCTGGCTTCTGCTCTGGCAGATCTGGTGATCTCTGCACCTGATCACTCCGGTTGGCCTTCTCCCATGAGGGGAAGCAGCCTGATGCCCTCACAGATGTAGCTCCCCAAACCCGAACTTTCCAGCCACCCAAATTGTCTGCCACAGAAACCTTTTTTCTTTATAAATTACCTGTCCTCAAGTATTCCTTTACTAACACACACAAAGATCCCACCTCTTGCAACATATTCAAGGACATTGATCCCACTATTCTTCCTTCTCTATCAACAGTTTTTCTCTCTCCTGGGTCAGTCACTCCCATCAGAACAAAAATACTGTTCTCTCTCCTTTTTTGACAATGTTTTTGGAAGTTATTTCACTGTATTAAGAAAAGCTTTTTAAAATATTCATACATTTTTAAAAAGACTTCTCTGTCTGTGCTTAATATCAGTGAAATAATTAGAAATAAGCACTAAGTGATATCCAGTTGCAGATTTATAAAAGCAAGTGATTAAAAACAATCTGAATAAATAATGGAGTGTCGGTTAAATACATGCAATTAAATACTATGCAGCCATTATAAGCTACAGATGAATATTTAGCAATGTGGAAATACTCATTAAAAATAATTAAGGGAAATGTGGATTCCTAAACAAGTTATAAAATCTGGTCCTACTTTGATTAAAAGACATGGATTTATTTTGCCTACGTGGACTTGCACACTGAAAAATAACCAGAAGGATATGTTTACCAACATTTAACCCCGGTTTGGCTGATTTCAAAGCCCAGGCACTCTTGAAAATTGGGCATGGTTGCTTTCAGCTAGACAGAGATGGAGAGCCTTAAGAGTCACCCTACATCTTGGCTCAGTAAACCACTCTAAAACTACACCTTTTGTTAATTGGCTGCTAGAATGTTAAAAGATTTTTTAAAAGCTACAGTTGTAATATCTCTTCTTCCTTTATAGATACACTCTATTTAATCGTAAAATTGGGGGTTCATTCCCCAGCATCTACACCAAAAAAAAATTGTAAAATGGGGAATAAAGCTATGGGTGCATAAAAGCTAACAAAATTACTGCCAAAAAAATTGTCAAATGGGGAATAAAACTATGGGTGCATAAAAGCTAACAAAATTACTGCCAAAATGATGACCTGGGACCACAGGCAAAGGCAGAGACTACAGAGACAAATCTAACTCATTCTGACGGAATGAAAACAAAACACCCCTTTGATGGCAAAACCAACTAAGAAGAGAGTGTCTTCTGACTTGTATTTAAAAAAAAAAAAAAAAAGATGAAGAAGAAAGAAACTCCAATGTTAAAGAGCAAGGAGAACCTTTCTGGGGTAAGTGACAATTGTTTGCAGCAGGTTGAAAAGCTCAAGGCCAGACGTCCGTCTTGACAGCTGCTGTAATCCTCACAAATTGTCTCTATGGCTACTCAGCTAATCTCCACCAGATGCTTCCAGAGATTGTTAAAATTTCCCAAACCTATTCCAATCCCCCAAAACAACTGAGATCTGTTGTCAGATTCCCAAAGCCACCTTCAGACAATACTAGACCACAGCACCCTACATAAGAATGAACAATTGAATTTAAATTGAATACTATTCCAGTCTTCAAAGAGCTGAAGCACATCGTGTTTTTCCCCTTCACGGTGCTGCTACGGCATAGGCAGAGGTGGCACCATGATTCTGTTTGACAGCCAAAGAAAGTGAGGCTGGGTGAGGCTGAGTGCCCTGCCTGCCTGCTCAGCTAAGAGGCCGGGACAGTGTCCTCCCGGCACACTGCTCTTGGCAGCAGGCCTTCATAGGGAATGTCTGGCCTTTGAAGATATGCTCCCCAGGGTAAGCAGACAGCCACAGCCCCACCTCCCCTCTGCCTGCGCCAAACCCACTGCACATCTCACGTTCCAGGAACCCTTCACTGTTTGCCCTACACACTTCACACCAGTCAAGGTCAAGGACTAGATTCTGCCTCCATAGGAAGTGCACACTAGGTATTGTTAGCTCAATAATTATACTTTAAATTATACACATAGCTTTATATATTCTCCTGTCTTATATCTCAAGCAAAAGTAACGGTCAAGAAAACGTTCTACAAAGAGGAAAATAGTTAACTTTTTTAGCTTTTTAAAAAATTATGTCCTTTTCTTGCCCATGTTATGTTAGCAGGCCTTGACCAAATTCTGCCCCCTCGTGACTCTAATCTGTGCCTGGGTTCCCAATCCCTGTATGGTCAACTGTCCTGTGTGGTCTCCCACCTGGCCCTAGGTCACACATTCCACTCCCTGCAAAAATGGGCCTCAGTGGACACAACAGACAGGTTCCTGAACCCAGGGGACCTAGTCTTGAGGTCCACACAATACAAGGGTGGACATAGAGAAATGTGAAAATTCTTTATATGAAAATAGCAAAATGGACATATTGAAAATGACCAAACATACATACACTATGAAATAAAAATAATACAGTTTGTTATACACATGCTAAAGGGCATTTTATCAAGGCCAGAGCCAGGCACCTTAGAAGTCCTGACCTCTGACCCAGAGGTCAACTCTGATGCTGCAGGCAGAACCACTTCTCAACTGTCAGAGAACCCTGGGAAAGTTCTTAACTGACACCAACGGCAGCATCCAGTCATATCTCTTGATTCACCTGAAGGGAGGGAAGGAGTCCAGGAGGGGTGTTTGAAACCATTGTACATTCAGATGTTTCTGGGGGACTGGAGGGAGAAAATATTGCTGTCCTAAGAGAAAATCTCTGCTGGTAGAGAAGTTTAGCCAATTTCATGTGACGGGGCAGCAGTGTACGTGCCCCAGGCAGCAGGGTCTGGTGGCTCCACAGGAAGCTGGGCTGAGCAGAGCAGAGCGGCCTCCTTCCCCAGAGAAGGAGCGTAGAGGAAGGAGCTGCCAGGCGCACTCCAGTGCCAAAGGAAGGACAGCCAGGGGAGCGCCAGCAGAGCGGGCGTGGGGGCACAGAGGCTTCACGTATGTGATGGAAGTCTCCCTGCCTCCCTACAGGGGATTCTGGGAACAAACTGATCTAACCTGCCTGGCAGCAGGGGGGCATTCAGCTCACAAGTGAAAACACACTTAGAAATCCTGAGGGACTTTGGAAGAAGGTTCAGGAGGGGGCAAATGACAACTTTTTCTGGGAAAAGTGGGGGGAGGGAGAATTGCAGGCCTCTCGCAAACATGGAGTAGTCACTGGCAAACGAAGCTGGCTAGAAACCAGAAGGGCTGTGCGGCGGGCGGTGGTCTGAGTCTGGAATTCAGCCTGGATAAGGGACGGGCAAGGAAAAGGATGAGCTGAGTCCAGTTTGGACCCTCTTCTTCACGTCCCTCGTTCCATGTCCCAGAGAGCAGATCTTCACTGGGGAGCCTCTTCCTGCTTTGGGGCCTTTATTTCTGAGACTGGGACTTTGCTTAGGCAGCTGCTAGAAGAATAGTCTCCAAGTGTCTTTCTCTTTCACTTTGATGGGAAGCTCTGCTTCCCTCTCTGCTGGCGGCCAGGGAAGCCTGCCGGGCCTGTTTCTGTGTTCTCTTTGGCAATTGCATTCTCTCTTTGGGACTGGGTTTCTTCCTACATGCTATGATAATCAGAGACGTATTTTAAATATATACTCAAAAGGCCTACTCGTTGGGCAAAAATAATAAAATAGGGAGAGGTTAAATCTTAGCATAAAAAGTTCTTTCTTGAAATAGGAAGTGAAAAGTTTTCCCCATTAGTCTAAAACATAGATACTAATCCATTTCTCATGCAGCAACATTCAATGAGCTGCTCTCTAGTCTCCCGCCCCACACCCCTGCCATGGTAGCTAATGCCAAATATATTTTGCCAGTTTTGTACCTGGGATTAAAGCAAGCTCTAGTGAGCAAGTCCTCAGACCAGCCCTGAGAGGAGGTTGCCCACCTTTGGTCATTTCGTTTTTTGGTTTCTTAACTGACCCCACCTAATATCCTGACACTCATCCTATTACTGTCACCTGGGCTGATCTTTTGCTGTCCCTCCCTAACCTCTTCAGAAAGCCAGCAGGACCCAGGGAACAGGAACTAGTGTTCACGGGAAGAAGGTTCTGGGGGGTATAGTCAGGATGTTGAACTCCAAAGCCGGCCGAAGTAGACGCCATAGTCTGTAGAGGCAGATACAGAGTTTGGGAGTTTAGATTTCCTTTAAAGTCCCTTGGGGTGGAAGCTCAGACCTTTGACAAAGACCTTACAACACTAGGAAAGTTTATAACCTCTGATTCTTATTCTCCCACAATTTATTGGGTGAATTCAGGCAGGCCTTTGACATTTTTAACCTCTGTTCTTTATTTGGGTCTTGGAGACATTGGGGGAAAGTGACTGAGGGAAATCCCCAAGAGATGAGGAGGGCTGACGGGTAGGGCAGGAAAGAGGTGCTGGTGTGGCTGCAGGCAAAGGGAGGGAGCTCTGTGCTCTGCTTCATAACACCTGCGTGGCCTTCTGCGTGGCCATGTGAGCGCCCGTCGATGCTGACGTTTTCCTGTCTAGTTGAGCTGCTCACTTCCAAGACTCAGGAGCCCTGCAAAGAGAGTCCTGTGAAGGGCACATCTCCGTTTCCTTTACTATCACATCCCCTGGCACATTGAACAGTATTGGGTAGAAATCTTCCTTGGCTATAAAACCAAAGCCCACTGAAGTCTATTATCAAAGCAACCTCATTTTATCATCTTTTCCTCTCTTTCAGTTATTTCAAATTATGTTTATCATAAGCAATGTATGCTTTGTGGGGCACATGGCATCTCCACAGCTTAAAGTTTGGATGACGTTCCGTTGTCAGCAAGTCAAACTGCTGGCATGAAGTTGTTGATTCTTCTGGCCCAAGCCTTTCTCTCCAATGTTATCTCCTGTCCTCTCTTCCTTCTCCATTAGGCTAATAATTCAAGGCTTATCAGAGAGCGGGGATGCTAAGCGCTCCCATACTTCTGTGATTTGGCTGCTGCTGTTTTGTCTCTCTCTTCCGAAGAACATTGCCAACTGGAAAATAAGCCTCTGCCATAATTTCTTCAACATCACCTTGCTGGCGCCTCATGTCCCCTTGAAAGGCACCTGTCCTCGGCCACAGTCCATGGCATAACCCTCAGATGACTCCTTCATTTTCTAGTGTTTGCATAGAGCCTTCTATCACTGAACTTTGTTTCTTGGCTTCCCAACTGTTGTCAAGTTTTAGGTTGAGAGATGCGGTTCTTAACCTTTTTTACCCCTCATGCTGCCCGCATGTAACTGCCCCATACGGTGGAATTAAAATACAGGAATTGAAAGCATCCCAACCAGCCCCTTTGAGAAAGTGCCAGCATGAGGTTTTTCTTTCTATTAGATCTCGTGTCCACAGGCAATCACTGCTCTTTGGGGTTCAAGTCAGTTGACCAAGGCCCGTTGTGTTGCTACACGTTCTTAGGCAGAGGCAACTGAATGTTGTCAGGGCGTCTGGATTTGTCACACTGAGAACTGGAAAGTCAGGAAAGGAATAAAATGAGTGGCTTAAAGTTATGCCGATCGAGAGTCGGGGTTAGAGTTAGAATCTGTCTAGTAAACCTTATTTCAGATGGACAAACTTTTTCAAGGTTTGAAAGGGAGTTTTTGAGAAAACTGACAGAATGTATAGCTCGATACAGCTTTTGTCTTTCTGGAAGTCTCTGCAGTGCCAAATTCTGTCTAAAACATCTTAGATTTATCTGTCTTCTCAAATCCAACTGAGTTTCTTTTCTCATGATTTCTCTCAGGAATTGAGAGGAAAAAGATTATGGGCAATTGCAGAATTTGATTTTTAAAGTATGAAGAAAACTCCTAATAGCATTTTTGATCATTCTTTCCAACTATCCCAAGGATATATATCATGGATGTTTATACAATATAGGAAGTTGTGTACATCAGAACCCAGACACACAATGTATACTGTCAAAATAGCCTCAAAATAAATACTACACTCTTCTTGACTGAAGAAAACCTTCAATCCCAAACTATGAAATTCTAAAAAATCATTAACGTTGTCCTGGGTTGACCTTTTCTCCTATTTTTTCCTAATACTCTTCAATCTTTCAAAGTAAGGCTAAAAAAATACAAGCCATCATAGGTAGGGTAAGTTTATCCTGCTAAGAAATTCACATTTTTTCAAAGCAAAAATAAGCCATGAATTCATCGACTCATTATGATCTGGGGATTATGAAGATTCCTGGCTCTTGGGCTATTACCTGCTTGCAAGAAATATCAAAAGACACCAGTGTCCATTACCCTAAACATAATTAAACCGTGTTTGATTGAAAGACATTTTGAGAAGTAGTCATGCACACAGTGATCAAGTCTAAACCCCTTTGTCCTGGACAGACACTGGGTGGCATTGCAGGGGGAATTGCAACAGAATTTTTAACCCTAAAGCCAGGATCCACAGGCTACGGTTTAAATGATCCAGAACACTTCCAATTTATAATTTCCATCTGACTTTTCATCTTTCGTATATGATTTCCATAAATGTGGACATTGAAGGGGAGCATACCTTCTCTTACCATTTTTACCCATATTGTTCTCCTAACTGCTCCCCCAACTCCCTGCCTCTTGCCCCTCCCACCTATTCTCAACAATGCAGACCAAAGTATCTCTGCAAAATGCAAATCTGATCATGTCACTTCTCTGTTTTAAACTATTCAAAAGGTCCTCCATTGCTCCCAGGATGAAGTCCAAATTCCTTATTTTGGCTTACGAGACCCTGCAGGATCCAGTCCTGGCTTACCTCTCCAAATTTGTTTTATTTTCCTCCACGCCCATCACACATCTCCTCTGTTTTCCAGCTATATTGAAAATTGGTTCATTCTTTGTGTGCTCTTGTCTCAATGTCTTCAGCATTTTGTTCCCTCCTCTCCTGCTCCCACATATTTTAATGTAGATTTGACTTCATATACACACATACATGTGTTTGCACAAATGCACGTAAGAATGAAGGCTTTGGGTGGTGTAAAGAATAAGATTTAATTCTTACTATTACACCCTATGAATTCTTAGTAATATTATAGGCCAATGCTTAACCTGTAATTCCAAACAGTCTTATTTTGGTCTTGACTACCACGTCCCCCATCTTCAAGTCAGTTTGAATGTCTGACATACTACAAAATAAATTCTGTTTCAAATTATAAAGGATGCTACTAGAAGAATGATCTGGCCTCCTTTCTGGATGCCTTTCATTGTACACTAATGAGAAAAGATGTGACTGCCCCATCTGTGTGTGTTTGATTTGGCTTGGTCTTGACTATGTAAAAGATAATATGGTAACATTAGCAAGATCGTTAATTTGCCAAAGAGATCACTTCACTTTCTCATTTGCTAAATTAACAGGGAGATAATGTAGGGAAATAATGAAATATGATACAATATAATGAAGAAAATGCAATTCGCCTACCCAACTGTTTAATAGATTTGACAGTTTCCACAGGCTTTAAGAGAAAGCATCATAGGATGTTCCATAGTTCTGCAGGAAAATTTTTGTACTCAGATACAATCTCTAAGCTTATAATTTCAGCTATTGAAATACAGGCTTGTATATAGTAAGACTCCAAAATTTGTATTGGTATTGCTAAGATATTTGGTAGCCTGAATTTGCTTTTAAGATGCCTTAATGCCAAAAAAAGCATAGCCTTACATAACTTTAATCCACTTTTTTAAACTAAGAATTTACTGTGTTTTAAAGCTTTGTTCCTTGAAAAAGCCCTCATTTATATGGACCTCTAAGTGATTATTAAGCGTGCTCAGAACATATTGGGGCCAATGTTCAAACACTAACCTTCACACTAGGACTCTCCTGGATTCCTGGTCAGGCTTTCTTTCTCCAAGCCTCCTGATGCTTTGTATAGGGTTAACACCGCTGCCTGGTGCCTGCCCCTCAGGCTAGACAGCTGTCACCCACCTCATATGCTTTTGTAGAAATGCTACTTGGATGGGTCAATGAGAAGGAGGAATTTACATATTAAATTCTTGAGATTACGTCTTACAGAATTCCCCATATCAGAGGTCTGTGTAACCAATCTCACTCTCCACCCAGAAGATAGCCAGTATCCCCAAGAGCTCCTAGAGCTGACTTCACCCAGCATGTTTGGCAAGTGACTGCTGGAGGCTGCATAGAGGGGAGGGGGCTGGACTGGCCTTGCTAGATCACCCATTGTCCCTGCCTCACATGGACAATCTTACTCCAAATGGCAGGGCCTGGGCCTCATGTTCCCACCTGCCCCAGCCCTCACAGAGGCACTCCCTTAACACTGAAGTGGGGCGTTTTCTCAAAATAGAGAGGCTTACCTTCAATAATCAAGCCAGCCTTTTCAAAATGCCTGAGTGCAAAGTCCAAAACAAGATTAAGCCTAATTTGAGAATCAATACAGTCAGGGACAACAGTGTCAGGATGTGATAGAAAATAAAATCCGGGTCAGACATAGCTAAAGCATAAGCAAGCAGTCTACCTAGAGACAGGTGCCAGTGCTTCTCCGCAAGGATGTGCTCGGGGTCCTGGGAAGAGTCTGGAGGCACCGGGAGATAAAGAATCAATAGGATTTTGTCTCTGAATGGATTAGGGAAGATAGTTGGGAGACACAGAAACAAAAGGTGATTGGACTATGACTTCCCAAGCGTGCCTGTGACTCACAGCAGCCCCTTAGTCCTGGGAAAGAGCCACAGTTCCTGGGGAGTTAACTCCCACGACATTTGCGTGGGATGTAGGGACGGGAGAGCAGGTGTCCTGCCATCCTCCAGGGCTCAGCAGAACACACCGCAGGGAGAGCAGCCCTGGAGGGTTTTTCCAAGGAGCCAATGCCACCCTGTCTGGAAACTGCACAAGGAAGAGGGGCTCAGGGCAGGGAAGGAAGAAGTGGAACCTACTTCCTCAGACATCACTCAATGTTCTTGTCTTGAAAAGTCATACAAGTGCTGGCTTTACACACATTTGCTAAACTGCATGGATTTATGCACTTTTCTGTATGCTGTTTTATTTTACAACATTAAAAATTGTTCAAATTCCAAAGAAATGAGCACAAGAATGTAAGAGCAAGCAACTTCCTTGCATTTTAGTAACTGTAGGACTTTGGGCAGGAAAAATAAGAATAAAAGCTACTGAATGCTAAGTGTGTCCTTGCACACAATGTAAACTTGTGTTGTGCAACAGTCCTGGGGGTTGGGCATGAATGAGAACGTCCTATGGGTGAAGGTGCTGCCTTAACAAGGTAGGAGAGTCTGCTCAGTATCACACAGGCCTTGGGAGGCAGGGCCAGGTTGGGACATAAGGCCCGCTGAGGTCTACCAAAGCCTGCCCTCCTGTGACAATGCAGAATGTGCCTTCTGGGACCAGCTTGTGGCAAGAAGGGACACTCACAAACCATCCTGCCATGCTATCCCTGGGGAAATGAGTCCAGAGAAAGGTCCCCTCCTAAGATCGTAATTGTAAGATGTGGTCCTGACAGCAAACTTTAAAGTGTGCATTGATGAGACATCCCTAACTGAATGTGATGATTTTAACTGCTTGTAAGAGTGTGTTATACATGAAGTGACACACTTAATGTTTCTGCCAGGGTGTGTAAAGGAAAATGACTGTTAGGTTTGCTGCCCTGAAATATTTCATGGCTGGAAGACTTTAAAGCACTTCAGGAGGTTTTTATTTTTGTTAAGGGTTGTGTCAAAATATGGATACGCAGTTGAGTCCCTCTGTGGTCCCTGGTGTGGCCTCTGGCTCTAAGTGAGATGCATCTGTCAGGGCCTGACGTCCCAGTGTAGTGGTCCATTTTCTCCTTAGGACCCGTTGCTAGTCCCTGGGTCCTGATGACCTTGCAAAGCCATCACTAAAGGAATTCAGCTTTTCCCAATCTGGAAAAATGACTCACCGTATGGGAACTAAAGCCCACCTGAACGATTAATCTCTATCTCTTGCTGCACTAGCAAGACTCCTAAACCATGTGTAGGACTGAGGTCCAGGACGTGGGGGTCGGGGGTGGCTGCACGTGGTTCTGTTATGTTTGGGCCCAGTCTACGGGGCCTATGGCAATTTTTACTCCACATGTGCCATCTGGCTCCCCAAAGGCCCTTATGCTCATAACCCAGATACTATACTGGCATCCTCGTACTTCCCAAAAAAGAGAGGTGCTTAGGCTTGGATATGAGTGGCTGAGGGAGGCTAGAGGGAGGGCACACAAGCCACTGGCTTGAAATGTGTACTTTCTCCTAAAGTACTCAATCAAGTATGGTTAAGATCGCAGGGTAGGTCTCTTAGCATGACCCCAAGGGAGCCATGGATGTCTTGACTCGTGCTCAAGTTCACAGCTCAAGAATCAGGAAGGGTCTTGGGCTCCCGGAGAGGCTGGGGATGATAAGCCAGGAGAACATTCCTGCTTCCCATGTTGGAGCAGGCCCTAGAAGCTCAGACTTCCAGCTGCCACTGGAGGACGTAGCTGATCCCTCTGCTGATTGCCTTATTGCCCAGATTCCTTCATCCTTCAGAGAAGTGGAGCTCATGGATAGGCTTGTGCCCGGTCTACCCACCCGAGTCTTGCTACTTGTCAATACAGTCAGAGTACAAAAACAAACATGGATAAACTATCTAGCAGGTTATAAAATTGCCTGAATTTTTTAGACAAAATACAGCTTTCAAAAAAGAGAATCAATGCTTTGGGGGCAGCTCTGGGCTGGCCCAGGGTGAAGTGGAAGAAAGTGGTTGGTCCTAGGGATGTAGGGATGATGTCGGTTCACTGTCCTCTGCCCTAGAAACACTTTGGTGGTGAAGCTTGAAGCACAGATTCCCCAAGTCCAAACTGACAGCTTTCTCCCAGGAATCAACTCTGGGGACAAGCTCCGTACAGGCTACAGGGGCCATCACAAGTGGAAGGCACTGTACTTGTCACTTCAGAGTCAGGCCCAGGAGGTCCAGCTCCTCCTGCCTGGGTTTCTGTCCTGACTCCACCTCCTACTGCATCATCTCGGGTGAGTCACACCGTGGCACCTCACTTTCCCCATCTACAAAAGAGGGCAATGATAATAGTGCCTATGTCAGAGAGTTGTTGTGAAGATTAAATGGGTTAATTAGTGCAAGGCCCTGGGAAAGTGTCTGGCACGGCACGTGCGCTCGGTAAGCGCTAGCTAGCAGCAGCAGCCGCGGCAGGAAGGGAGGTGTCGCTGAGGAGAAGGGCGTCCTTAGCAGGGATCGCAGCCTGGGTCTCAGGGAAAGACCCCTATGCTCTTGGAAGAAGTTCTCCTCCCTGATGTGGGTTCCGTTTGCTTTCAATGGTTTTTAGTGTTCTTGTGCTTTTAAATAAGGGGGTGCAGGGACTTGTCAAGAGAAAGAGCAATCAGCTCTCTGGGGCCTAAGGGTGTTATTACTACTTCTCCTCTCTCCTCTTCACGGGAGCGCCTGAGTCCCCTGTTTGCCTTTCCCAGGTGACACAGCAAACAGCAGGTTGTGGAAGAGCTGCCTACCCCTTAGTCTCACTTCCATCATGTTCTCGACCACCCACACCCACACCTTCTAGGTTTTTCAATACTAAATAGAAAAGGGAACAAAACAGACTCAGCTTTTCATGAAGTCTGGAAACGGTTTCCTCAGTGGCAGGGAAGGTGACCCAGTTCTGGCTCAACTACATGCATAGCACTGAAGGTCAAGAGGCGGGAAGGCCTTCCCCACAAGCTGTCCCAGTGCAAGTGTTTCAGGTAAAGCAGAAGAACTCAAAGCACAGCCGCCTCATTTAACATTAGTGTAGACGTCCAGAAGCAGCGAAGGACCAGGGTGCCAGGCAAGGCTGGCATGCTCTGGGTCGCCAGCTGCGGCTCAGGAGCACTCCGTCCTCACAAGCAGTCAGGCTGGGGCCTCAGCAATGAGCCTCAGCAGGACCCAGAGCTCTGGGCAAAGAGCGGGGACAACGGCAGAATGCAGAGGACGGAGTGTCTTCCTGTCTTTTGAGTTTCAAAAGCCTAGACCTTTCTGGGGAGAAAACCTGGTGGTAGGATCCAAACTTCCCACTCTACTCTGTGCCCTCAAAGATAGCGAAAGATGCCTCCTGCTGGAGGTGGAAGAGTGGAAGGAGAGATGGATGAGACCCCACTCTCCAGCTCATGCCCTGCGAGGTCTGTGGGACCATAAGAAGGAATGTGTGCCCTCATTTCCCAGGGAAACTCCCAGAGAAGTGGTTAGACTCCAAGAAATAGGTGGCTAAAGGGAGTGTCTAGAAAGATGGGGCCTTAGATGACCTCCAGACACTTGCGTGCAGCTCAGACTAGCTGAAAATTAGAAGCTGGTTTCTGTGTGCCTGTGATAGGGTGCAACAATGGAAATGGAAGGAAGCCAAAGGAAGGGACCCAGGGACATCTCTGTAGCATCCCATCTAGCCTGATAGCTGTGGGCCCAATGCAACAGTGGACATCACAGTAGACACTGTATTCAGATAACACAAAGGATCAGTGGGCCACCTTGACCCCAGCCAAGACCCTAAGCTAAGAGGATAAGAATCCCTAATCTGCCTGAGATTCATTTCCCATTGCCCAATCAGATTGACAGCTTAAAAGACAAATTGAGTGTTCTACCTGATACTTCTGAGGTCTGTGGCCTGACATACACACATGTCCTACGTGTATATGTAATAGTGTATAAACCGTTGAGCCTGGGTTATCACCACTAAAGACATCTCTGCAAATGGCAGGTTAGTAAACCTATGGAAAATAAGAAAAATTTGTTGAGGGCTGATTATTCCAAGGGCTTATTCCGTATTTACTGTGGTACTGGCCACCCCATGAGAGGACAGGGGAGTGGCCACAGCTAAGAGCAGGCTAATGAGGAACCTCATAGTCCCCACCCACCCCGTTCCCTTGGAGTGGAAAGGAAGTAGACTAGTGTTCCCAGATCCTCCAGGAGATCTAGGATTCTAGGAGGAAGAGTGACCTACCTAGAAGAGGTCCGAGACTTGGAAGAGGAAGTTACCAAGGACAATGGTAGGGAGTTTGGTCAGCAGAGGCTGGGAGGACCCCATCCAGGTCACCAGGCCATGCCGCAGCAGATACTATTGGGATAGAGAGCAATGCCCATAGACTGAGCAGGATGAAGCACCTCTAAGAGTGTCCTCTGGGGACCAGATTGCCCTTTCACAGTGCTAGAAAAGCCATCAGGCTTCCCTCCCTGTCCTTTCCTCCTACCCCACTCCCACTGCACTCATGTCACCTCCAAGAAGAAGGGCAGGTAATACAGAGAGGAAAGAAGCCACGAGAAACTAAGCATGTATCCCAATGATAAGTTTTGCACTTGGCATTGACTAAGAAAATAACATCTGAGTGTGCCTGCAGAAAATCCCTGGATTAGATTGCAATGGCAGAATGGGAAAGACTGAGTTAACCTTTCCTCAAGAGCAAAGCTGAGTATAGTAGTTGAAAACAGGTGCACATACCCTCCCGTTCAAGGTGGTCTGACAGAAACCTGCATTACCAGGTGAGGAAGGTACAAGAAAAGCAGCATCGCAGGGTTGTGTTTCGGGGGAAAGAAGCAGGAAGAAGCAGGCTGTCATGGTCCTGCGAGTCTGTATTACAAGGAGATGTGATCCTACAGAGGAATTTATAGTAGAGAAACACTGCTTCAAGCTAGAGAGACATTAAATAAACTTCACATTAGGAAATTCACAAGGATAGCACTAAAGAGGCCTCAGGGCAGTAAGGAAAGCGGGGGATCCAGAAAGGAAGCTAACGTACCAGTTCCTTCTCTAAAAAGAATGGATTTTAGAGAAATACAGGCGGCAAAAGCAAGAGAACTTGGTATTTGATATGCACTTGACTCAAGAGAGGGCAAAGGACTCCATGTCACTTGGCAAAGGCCAGAGGTCCAGAGTCCTCTGCTGCCAGCTCCTTTAGACGATTGGGCGACAGGCAGTCTCACTCTCTGTTTTTACCAGGAAAGGCAGCACGCAGGGCTGCAGGGCTGAGGGGGCAACAGGCAGGGTGGAGAGGAAATAAGGGGCAAGCTCAGCGTGAGGTTCCTTTGAAATGCTCAGTTGGATAGTTCTACCAGCCAGGAATCCAGAGATCTGGAAATGAACAAATATTGGGAGTCATCAACATACAGATGGTAGCTGAAGGAGCTGTGTGGGGTTGGCTGGAAGCTGAACACAGCCTGAAAAGAGTAGACGGGCCCAGGAGGAGATGTTGGGCAGAGTAAGAAGAGCACACTAAGAGGTCTGGCGATGGGCAGGAACGTGAGTGAGGGAGAAGTCGGTCAAGTTCACAGAGGAGCCTGGGAAGCTGGCAACTGTGGAGTCAGAGGCTCTGAGATGTGACATTTCTACATTTCTCCTCTCTTCTATGGTTGCACGATTCTCGATGAGCTTGGAGTTGTTACTGACTGCCCAACTGAACTGCCAACCAGGACGGGACTTTTTTTTTTCTCCCACTGCTTCTCGTTTACCAAGGAACAACTAAATTAGCCTGACAGTCACAGTAGAATGGCAATAACTATGTAGCTGGAGGGTCCCAGCCCCACTGTGGCTGGACACCTGCTGTTTTGGTGCGTCCCCTGATTTAGAGAAGCTGTAGTCTCTGAGAGTCTCCAAAGGACCTTAGAGAAACATGAACTTTCCAGGCACCCTGAGAGTAAAGCCAGGACTATCGAGTGCTCTATCTTTTTAGCACTTTCCAGACTGCACAGACCTGTGCTTTGAATTGTTTTCAAATGTTGACCAGGACCATTTATCTTCTCAGGAGTTAGACAGCACTCAAAGCTGACTTCGTTTTAGTTTCTGGACCTGTGTAAATTTCTGACCCATTTTTTTAATAACACTGCATGGGCCATTTGAAGTACATTAAATTATTTTCTTTTTCAGTCACAAATGGAATCAAAATGGGTTAACTGGGCAATGTTCCACCATGTTTGTGTGTTTGGATAGATTTTCAAGATGGCTGACCCCTGAGCTGTGAGCTGAGCTCCTCACACTTCCTGACTGCTCTTGTCCCCCTAAGTATAGTGTTTGATGTGTCTGGAGTGCTCACTGTCCCCCACATCTTTCCTTAATCCACCAGCATCATGACTAGTCTGGGTCTTTTTTCCCTGTTTGTGCTACAATTTTCCCTACCAGGATGGGAATCCTTGTCACCAAACTGTTACCATGCCCCAGCTCCTGCTGATCCATAGCCACCTTCCTCCCTTTTATTCTCAAGAGACTTTGAAGCCAGGATGTCTCTTTTATACAGCATCTAAGGGTTTACAGCCTCATGATCTGGACAGACATGAGAATAGACTCAGTGTTACCATAATAAACTCTACGGTATGCAGGAAAAGGAGAACAAAGAAGTTAAGGGTTTCCTGGAGATGTCTAAACTGAACAGGAATGAGCAAGGTGGAAGAGGAAGAGGCCATGCACTAAGTTAGGAACTCAGAGTGACCCATCCGAGGAAGCCAGCTCTGGGTCGCACGCTGCATCATGGGGCACAGGGAGGAGCATGACAGACGGTGACAGCTTGGACTTTACCCAGTAGGCAGTGAGGAAATGTGGAAAGAATTTTAGTCAGTGGAATAGCGGCTGAAATTTTGTTTTAGAAAGATCTTTGGAAGGCCCTGACTTGCTCTAAGATAAGGGCACAAGCAGGAAAGAGCGGGCCTTGGAGAGGACTGCCCCATTTTCTCTTGGAGACATCATAGCTTTTACACCACTTTTTCAAGAAAAATGTATTGTACTTTTAGAAGCAGTTTGGCTTGCCTTGACTTGGGATTATAATGACTGCTTTTCACTTCTCCCCATTGAAGAAGGTGTGACTTTTGAGGGATTTTTAAGTCCAAAATAGGTGAAATAAGTGGAAGAAATCAAGAACTCTATTAGTCTGTGTGCAAATGTGTGCCATTCCCAGGTGTTAATGAAAGAGAATGAATAGCACAGCCCTTTGGACTGGAGAGAAGATAAAAATAAGTGACTTGGAAAAACTCTTTCAGCGTAATTTAGCCAACTAAGACAGCTATGTTGGCCCATCCATGTGCTTCTCACAAGGCTCTCGAGGGCACTTACTGGCACTAATCAGATGAATATTCCAGGTGGCATTATCAGGGAGCAGGTGAGAGGAGTGCTGACAGGGAGGAGGGTTGTGGAAGGGGGCATCTGATGGTGGTGATGGAGGCAGGAGAGGTGGCAGCGAGGAAAATGGGTGGCTGGAGAGGTAGGGAGAAGTGACAGGAAGAAGGAATTAATGAAAAAAGGATGAGTTCTCCAAGGAAGGGGAGGTTGTGGCAGAGGAGTCCTGAGGGGAGAGGAGGCTGTGGCAGAGGGCAGATGGAGGGTGATTGTGAGTACCTAACTCAAATACATGGTTCAGGCAGACTGCTAGGAATAATAGTCAGGAACGTCATCTTTGAAGTAAGCACTTGATATTCTCAAATCCAACTAATGAGAGGTGGTTGTTTTACATTTATAGCTGATCTTTAGATCTCCTTAGAGAGAAGTAATTTTTTCCCCCACATCTCGTGCATCCTGAGTGTGGCAGGTCTTTAAATCAAAAAAATAAACAAAAACAACTTTTAAATTATCAGAAAGCATGAAAAGTATTTTGTTGAATTAAGACTTTCTCTATATCCAAGTTTGAAACACATAAATTATCCTACTTCAAAAAAAGTCACCCTTATCACTTTAATGTTTGTTGAAAGCGGGTAAATTAATTAAAAATCCTAATCCTCTCAATCCATAAACAGGTAATTAAGATTTCCTCAGAAACTCAGGTTGGGGGTTATAGGAAGCTTACTGCTCTCCTTAGCTAACAGCCTATAATCATAGCTTCCCTGGGGCAAGAAAAGGAAGGAATGATTTCCTCGATGCTGCAGGCACAGCTCTAAGTAAAATTATGGTCATAAGAGGGTCGTATAACATCTGGCGTTTCCTCCTTTGTCAACCACACAGGGATACCAAGCTCCCAGAACACTGCTTTGCCTCCATCTACGCTCAGTGAATCTTTTCCGAGTGAATTAAAGGAATGAATGAAATGAAAAAGCGAGCAATCATTACTAAGCTTTTAGAGCCTACGATTGGTGGTGGAATCAGAATAGAATAGAAAACAACAGAATGAAGAAATAGAAAATTAAGACACAGAAGGAAAGTGCTTTGGTAGCAATAAGTATAGTAAACCAGGAGTTTCACAGCTTTCAATCCTCTTTGTGTATCTTCTTCTTTCCTCCAGGCCTCTTGCATACCCCCATTTCACTCATTCAAGCATTTGCTGGGCACTCACCAGCAGTGAACAGTATACACCAGCCTCTGCCCTCACCAAGCTTGCATTCTGATAGGCAGCAACTCAATCACACAGATTTATGGCTTCTGATCATTTCAAAGAAAAGGAATGTTATTAAGGCCATAACCCAGGGAAATGTGGCAGAGCTGGGGGCTGGGAGACAACTTCAGATGAGACAGTCAAGGCACTGGCCTTCTGCCGACCACCAAATGGAAATGGGCCCTTCCCCAGGTAGCAGCATCACAGAGAATGAATTTCAACCTGGAAAGTCCCAGCAGAGGACATTCAATATGAAAGCTATGAAAAGAGTCCCTAGAAGCTAATTATTTTAAATCCTTGCTCAATATAGCTGAAATCATGAGGGAATTTAACAGACATAATCCTGAAAATGGGGTAATAGTTGAATTATGGAGGACAACAGAGGGGCTAAAAAAGACAAGTATACTGATTATTCGCTACAGAGGAAGACAAATGAAGATTTTGGTCCAGCTTGATCAGTTTAACGTGGATTCTCAGCAAAAATCCAAGACTGACTTTCAAAGAGCTGGTGCCTCTGTCCTAAAGGGTGCCCTTGTCTGCTTGGCAGTCTATCAGCTGGACATTGAGCCCGCACAATCCAAATTCCTCTGCTATGCATCCGGGTTCAGAGCATATGATGTCTTTGTCCAAACCTGAGTTCATTATACCCCATTCATGTGTTCCTCGTTTTCCTTTAACTCACTCAACATCCGTCCATTCATTCATTCCTCTGTGTAGTGAACACTAAATGGCAGTCGGGATGCTACATGCTGTGGATACAAAGAACATGGTGCAGCGTGGCCCACACCAACTTCAGCGTTAGGCAGTTAGAATCCAACCCAGGCGCTGCCACTCAGCTGGCTCCCTGCATACAGACAAACTCCTTAACTTCTCTGCATGCAACTCGGCCTCCTCATCTGTCAAATAGGGAAGGTAGAACAAACTTGACACTAAAATGTGTAAGGCAGGAAAGAAGGAAGGTGGGAGGGAGGAAGGGAGGAAAGGGGGGAAAGGGAGGGAAAAGAAGGGAAAAGGGGGAAGGGAGAGAGAGGGAGGAAGGAAGAGTCGGCATCCAGGTCATTGGTGAGGATTGGCGGGAACAGAAACATGAACAGTGCTCGGCACATAGGAATGTCTGTGAACACTGCCTGCCCCTCACTTCTAGGAGCTTAGCACAGGGTGAGGAAATGGGAACGCACCGGAGATGATGGGGTAACATTTCCTAAGTGCTTCTAGTGTGCCAGGAACTATTGTAAATAGGACATGTTCTCACGTGCTGTGTGAGCTGGGTTCTGCTGGCGTTGTTCTGGCACCATAGAGGACAGCTGCAGGCAGGCAGGGGGGGTAGCTTGTCCGCACGAGGCGATGGGAGTGAGTGGGTAGCAGAGCTGGGATTCAAGCCCAACGGCTATGGCGCCAATCACTGCGCTCTGCGGTCTCGCACAAGTACCAACAGGTATGGCTAACTGCCACGTACATAAACTCCTATGGGGGACCTGCAGGCCATTAATTAAGGAAGCAGTGTGGCTGAGGAACTGTCCTGTCCCATCCTACATTTGAGAACTTTAGCATGCCCCGAGGAGGCAGCCAGGGGTGACGAGGAGTTGCAGCAGAGTGAAGTCACAATGAGCAGAGCTGGACAGCACTGGGGCAGATCCTTGTGCTGGAGCAGGGGCAGGTGACGCAGGCCATGTGCATCACACACCATGCTAGGGGCTTGGACTTTATCCTCTAAGCAACGGGGGGTCACAGAGAAGTGGCATGATTAGAATCACACCTTAAGAAAGCGGGGCTGACTACCATGGACTAGGGCATACAGTCTGAAAGTGGCTGCCAGGTGCCCCCAGGACCACAGCCAAAGCGTGGACCAATGCCTGACATATCTTAAAGATGTGTGTAATTGGAACAAAGGGCTTGTTTAGCAAAAAAACTGAGGAGAAAGGGAATAGGGAGCCTCAGGAGGACTCCCGGACTTCTGACTGTGAGACTTGGAGGACTTTGGTTCCAATTCCTGGGCAGGAAATGTAAGAAGAAATAGCATAAATTTCCTGGAAGTGAGAAGCTGGCCTGCCCCAGAGTCATGGAATACCCTGGCCCCTTTTTTAAAACTTCCTTTCATAATGAAAACCTTTAAACACATTGAAAAGTAGGAGAAATAATACAATAAATGCCCCTCACTTAGATTCAACAACTCTTCCACAATGCTTAAGAGTGGGCCACCCCTGCTGCATGTGTACATAATATATAATTATAGTTATATGATGTTTTATTTTGATTTTTATTGTTGCCAAATTATTTTAAATAAACTACAGGCATCATTACATTTACCCTTAAACACCTCAGCATGTCAAATGGTGCTGGGTGAACTGGCTGGCGACCTGTAGAAGTCTTTTTTTGTAAGAGCTTTGGTTAATCATATTTTACATTATCCTGAATTTATATTCCAGGTTAACTCGAAATTCAAATTTTAAAATTTAATAACAGAAACCTGGCTATAAACAAGCCAGGTTGTTATGTAATGTCGGGTAAAATAACTCTTTAGATATGCTTAAATAGTTATTTTACCTGTCATTATACTTAGAAATGGTTCTCAGTAATCAAGACCTCTATCTTGGGTATACCCAAACACATGCAATAAATGGTGGCTGGCACATAATAACTTAGCCTACATATAGCCATAAATTCATTAGTTAGAGAAGTTTAAAGTTTAGAAAAACATGAGTTTTATTGAACTCATGAAAATGAAAACAATAAAATAGATGTAAAGAGAAAAAGAAATAAAATACTAGCTGTAAGAGTACAAATTAATGACATAGAAAAGCTAAACAGATAGTGTCATCAAAACAAAAGTTATTTTTGGAAAAGATTAATGAGATACATATACTTCTGGCTAGACTGGTCTGAGAAAAAGAGAGTAAAAAATAGGTATAGGGCAGCGCCTGTGCCTCAGTGACAGGCCGGCCCCATATACCGAGGGTGGTGGGTTCAAGCCAGGCCCTGGTCATAATGCAACAAAAAAATAGCTCAGCATTATGGAGGGCACCTATGGTCCCAGCTACTCAGGAGGCTGAGGCAAGAGAACCGCCTAAGCCCAGGAGTTGGAGGTTGCTGTGAGCTGTGACGCCACAGCACTCTACCGAAGGCAGGAAAGTGAGACTGTCTCAAAAAAAGAAAAAAAAAATAGGGATACTAATAAATATCCAATGTACTCCATACTAATAATGAAATCAATATATAAACAATTGCATGTCCATAAGAACAATAAAACACTTTTATAGTCCAGTTCGGGGGTAGAGGGAAGCAGGAGGAGGGAGGATGTATGGCAGAAGGAGGGAGGGCATGAGGGGGGATCTCATCTAAGGTGCACATTGTGAGGGTGTATAACACGCGCCCTGGGTGAGCCGCTCTTCTACAAATGGAACTTTACCCTGGAAGTGAGAACAATGTAACCTAAATATTTTATCCTCATATTAACTCGAATAAAGTTTTAAAAAAATATGGATACTATGCAAATTATAAATACAAATGTGAACACTAAAATAAAAGTACAAATATCCTAAATGCTAAAAGGTTATAACAAGTAGAAATGATTAACTGAAAAGAGAATGAAACAAGGTAAATATAATAAAATAAGAGCAAAAATTACAGCATAAATTAATATAAAGAATTGAAACATATCAGTATGTTTCAATATGAACATACTGTTTAGGCTGTTCAGTATATGTGAACAGCCTAAACTCACCTATGTAAAGGAACAAATTTTCCAATTGGCACATGGAACAAACCTAATTCTATTTTGCATACTGAAAAATAGTGCAAATGTAAGGATGCCAAAAGTCTAAAAGTAAAGTTATGGACAAAAATTTACCTTTGCAATGAAAAAAATATGACAATAGAAAGTTGCAATAGTGACACCAAATTAGAATTCAAGTCCCCAAACAAGAACTGAAATAGAGAAAGACATTTTATACTGCTAAAAGTCCTGATCCAATTTGGAGGTACAATAATTATGAATATCTATGTAGCAAATAATAGCAATCACCTATATAAAGCAGGAACTGCAAAAAATATAAAGAGAAATAAATAGAAATGCACAATTAATAGGAGACTTAACATACCACTGTCAGCACAAAACAGGTGAAGTGGTTCATATATTCATTAATTAAGGTGAAGTGGTTCATAAATTCATTAATTAATAATTGAAATAGCAAAAGGAATATTGAACTCTGAACACTATACACTAATACTAGAAAATATGAGGTCTGACAATCAAATTCATGAACTCATCTTATAAAAAGTGCTATATACCTCATTGCTGAGTATAACTATGGTCACCTTTGAAGTACTCCCCTTGGGAAGGTATGCACCAATGCCAATAACTAGTCCACCCTTCAAAGTAATTTTGGAACTCTTTCTGGAATGGCCATCAGAGCTGTTGTCATGCTACCCTTGATGTTGTGATTATCAACAAAATGTCTTCCTTTCAAATTTTCCTTTAATCTTTGGGTGAAGAAAAAAGTCCTTGGAGGCCTGATCAGGTGAGCAGAGAGAGTGTTCCAATACATTTATTTGTTTACTGGCTAAAAACTCCCTCACAGACAGTGCCATGTGAGCTGGTATGTTGTTGTGATGCAAGAAGCATGGGCTGTTGGTGAAAAGTTTATGTCCTTTTCACCTAACTTTTACACCTAACTTTTTAGCCCTTCCAAATAGCAGCCTTGGTTAACTGCTTGTCCAAGTGGTACAAAGTCATATTGAATAATCTCTCTGATATCTAAAAGGTTAACAACATCATTTTGACTCTTGATTGGACTGATAGAACATTTTTGGTCCTGGAGAATTGGCTAACTTCCTTTGTGCACTTTTGAAGTTTTGCTTCAGGGTACACTCATATTTCATCATGAGTGACCTCTCTTCATCAGTGACACTTTCTCTCCTCTCAGAAAAATGTTTAATCTATTTATATGCTCACATTTTCTTCATGCATTATCCCCATAAACTTGTACTAACATGTCCCTGATTTCATTTCTACCCTTGCCAAGTTTAGCAAGAAATTAAAGGTTTGTTCATTTCTCTGATTCAAGCACCAACATTCTCTCAACAGCACACAAAATCATGCAACAACAGTGAATGCCACTCAGCAAGATATTGCCACGTGTCAATATAAACACTGCTGTCAGACACTGATCAAGGTTATGAAACCTTATGGAGTTGTTTGTACAATACTGACAACGTAAGCACATGGTGGCAAGTTCACAAACTTAATTGTCAGACCTTGTGTGATTTCTTCTCAGGCACACATGGAACCTTTAAAAAATTGATGGTATATTAGAGCACCTTCCTAAAACATCAGTAGAATTCTTAAAGTACAAATATTACAGACAAGCCTGTAATCACAGTGCAATGAAACTAGAAATTAAAACACAAGTCACAAAACAAAGAATAAAAGCCTTCTAATAAACAAATCTTGCTGAGAAAGTAAACACACACAAAAATTACAGTGTCTTTGTAAAGGAATGGTAATGAAAGCACCACATATCAGAATTCACGAGCTACAATTAAAGCAATGATCAGAAGAAAATTTATAGTACTAAACAATTACATCACAAATAAATTAATTAGATTTTCAACTCAAAAGCCAAGAAAAGCAAAGTAAACATGAGAAATCAAAGAAAATATTAAAGATTAAATTATAAATTAGTGAGGTACATAATAGATAGTTCAATTAATAAATCAAAATTCTGTATCTTTTAAAAATTAGACAATTCATTAGCTGATATAATCAAAAGGAGAAAATTCATATAAATGAATAACAAGGGGCAAATAATGATAGATAGAAAGGAAAATTGTAAGAATCTACTCTGTACATAACTTTTCTAAATTTCAAAATCTACATAATTCTAGTGAAAATATGGTTTACAAAAATTGACACAGTAGAGGTAGAAAAATTGACAGCAATTTCCATAATCAAAATAGACAAATTTATCTAAAAACTTCTCATCATAAAATGACCTAGCTCAGATGATTTCTCAGAGAAATTTTACCAAGCTTTTAACGATTAAATAGTGTTAATGAGAATTGCATTGGAAATGAAGCAAAATGTCCAAATTTTTGTGAAGCAAATATAACGCTGATCTCCTAAAATGTTGGACTAATATCACTTATAAATATTAATATAAATATTCTTTATTTCTTGCAGTTTTTCACCGAGGCTGGGCTTGAACCCACCACCTCCAGTATATGGGACCAGCACCCTACTCCTTTGAGTCACAGGCACTGCCCAACACAAATATTCTTAATAAAATATTAGCAGGGTCCAAAATCATACTATATAAAAATTATATATGAACTAGTGTTTATGCCAAACATGCATTATACTTTTATATTATTTATTCTGCATTCTACAGTATGTTTAACTAAGTGGTGCATGGGGGAAAAGAGCTAGAGAGTTCAGTCTTTATCAGCTGATTTATCTGTAGTTGTTCTTTTCTTGAATTTTAGTTACTGGTGCCTACCTAAAGGTTTAAACTTTTTCCCAAATCTCAGTATGACTCACAATGAAAATTAAATTTTTCATAACTGTTGCCCTGAGATGCAAATCTCTGAAATTTGGCAACAGTGGATTTCTCAAAAGGCATCAGTTATAGTATCAGAAAATTGAGTTTATTCATTTCAAAGCAATTTTCTAAAGATGTCAGTGTCAAAGAAAGACTGGGAATAATTGAGTGGCTATGTGGTTATGAATTTTATCTTATCTTATAAATATTAGACTAAAATGAAAAGTGTTACAAAGAAAAATATACTTTTTCAGTATAGTCCTTGAACTGCTTTTTAAAGAAATTATCTAACACTCGGCGCCTGTGGCTCAACTGGCTGGGGCGCCAGCCACGTACACCTGAGCTGGCGGGTTCAAATCCAGCCCGGGCCTACCAAACAACAATGATGGCTGCAACCCAAAAATGGCCGGGTGTTGTGGCGGGGGCCTGTAGTTCTAGCTACTTGGGAGGCAGAGGCAGGAGACTTGCTTAAGACCAGGAATTGGAGGTTGCTGTGAGCTGTGTTGCCACGGCACTCCATCCAGGGTGACAGCTTGAGGCTCTGTCTTGAAAAAAAAAAAAAAAGAAAGAAAGAAAAAGAAAGAAATTATCTAAAACTTAGAATCTGAAAGAATCAATAAATTAAACTGGCAATATTCTAAATAAACATCAAGCTGATTAGATAGATGTTTTATTGACTGTTGATAACATTGAGGTTTTACTGCCCTTTCTTTATAGAGGTATAATAAAAATTTTTCTATTGGTTTTCAAGAGTTGTACCTATGACATGATGAACCACAGCAAACATAGCCAAATTTCACAATTTGGAGTTCCACTTATTGTTGGAAGTTCCCTTATATCTCAGGGAATAGGATTAGTAGAAGAGAAGGTGATTTTTTTCTGGTGGATTTAATAAGATGTAAGACTTGTATGCACAATTAGTTATTATACCTACTAACAAACTCACCAAAAAACAGAACTTGGTTCATAGGACTGCATTTGTCCATTATATATGAACCCACTATGACAATTTTTGGTGACCTGATTTCACATCAAGGTTTTTCTTGATGTTTATATTAGTCTCCTTTTTATAGTACCATTATGTACAGAGGGAAATAGAAAGACCTCTGTAATTAGCCCAAAGGCCATCACCCCTGAGGAAAGACTTTGTAACCCCCATTCACATAAAGATATCTCTAGAGGTTAACTTTTGCTGAAAGTTTCTGTGGAAAACTTGGAAGTAAAATAACAAGTGAGGATCAAACAGCAGGTCTACTTTTAGATCCCTGAGTATTCTCCATACTTCTTTCCAACTCTGCTAGGTGTATATCCAAAAGACTAAAAATCACTTTATAACAAAGATACTTGCACCAGATTGTTCTTTGCAGCTCAATTCATAATAGTCAAGTCATGGAAGAAGCCTAAGTGCCTATCAACCCATGAAAGGATTAATAAGTTGTGATATGTGTATGCCATGGAATATTATGCAGCCTTAAAAATATGGAGACTTTACCTCTTTTACATTTACATGGATGGAGCTCGAACATATCCTACTTAGTAAAGTGTCTCAAGAATGGAAGAAAAATATCCAATGTACTCAGTACTATTATGAAACCAATTTATAATCACTCACCCTTTTATATAAAGAATAGATCACAACTATGGCCCAGATGAAGGAGGGAGGAGGGGAGGATGGGAAGAGAGGGGAGAGGTTAGATCGAGGGAGGGTGAATGGTGGGATCACACCTATGGTGCATAGTGCAAGGGTACATGTCAGATCTATTAGTATAGAGTATAAATGTCTTAACACAATAATTAAGTAAACGAGATGAGGTATATATTAACCAGTGTAATGTAAGTGTTCCTAATTCTATATGAAATCAGCACATTGTACCCCATAAATGCATTAATGTATACATGATCCATGCATTTGTTTATGATTTAATAAAAAAAAGATAACAAGTGAAATAATTTCCATTACCTTTAATAAAGGTTCATCCAAGTGGAGTATAAAATGAGACAAAATGATAGAAATTGAAGTCACACAATATTCACTTGTGTCTGTGGTTATATTTATACTTGTAAAGTGAAAACAGCAAATATTTGAGCAACCACTAACTAACAGATATAATGCCAGACGAGATGGTGGGCAGGCTTTATCTTTTACGTAAAAAGTCATTCACTTGGGCGGTGCCTGTGGCTCAAAGGAGTAGTGTGCCAGCCCCATATGCTGGAGGTGGTGGATTCAAACCCAGTCCTGGCCAAAAACTGAAAAAAAAAACAAAAACCAAAGTCATTCACTTATGTTAACTTCTTCCTGCAATAGACACTTCTGCTCCTCTTCAATCTCTCTGGGTCCTTTCAATCATGCTGAACAACACTCCTTCAGTTTTAGGATCCTTTTGCTTCCAATATTTGACATCCGAGCCTCCTTGGACTCTGAAATTGCTTTATTGCAAATAATTTTTTTTTTTGCCTGGGAGTTTATTTCCTATGTAATCCCCCAGCGAGAAACCCTGATTAGTGACTGGTTCGTGGAAAAGCATGAAAACTCAGACCCTTTGTTTCTTTTAGGACAACAGGAATAGAGTTCCCCTTTGCAATCAGCTGCCTTCAAGGGACTTTGCCTGAAATCTGAAATTGTACCCCGACTTGTCTTCTTCACAGTCCCTGCTCACTTTCTTGCACTTCATAATTGATTTATTCAAGCAGCCTTTCCTTAATCAATCACTTGCATCTCCGTACTCATCTCATGATTTGCTTCTGGGGAACACAACCTAAGACACCACTTCCACCCAAAATCTAAGAGCTTAAAAATGTGCAAAATCCCCAGTAATTTCCTAGAAATGGAAAAAATTAAAAATTCTTTAAACATTTGGAAAGCAAGCAATTGCAATTTCCTTGAATAACTAATTGTGGGAGAAGGAATGACTCAGTGGGTCGTGATGACCATCCAGAGAGGACTAATCTCAATATGGTATCATTCTTTCTGCACATAAATATATATAGGCGTGGGACCATGGTAAAATATGCCAGGCTTTGTCAAGGGCAGAAGCAGAAGCCACAGGAGGGTGAACGTGTACAGAAAAGAGCTTTTTTAATAAGCTCTTTTAAAAATCCAAGAAGAGAAAAATGTGAGAAGTTAGGAGAGAATGATGAAATCATTTTCATTCCCTTCAGATTTCCCATTATCTTTTGTTCTCACTCCATTTTAGGAGAGGCATCTTTTTTATAGTGTTTATACGGTATAGGCGTGGAGAAGTAAAAAAGAGAAATAAATTGGCACTTTATAAAAACTTTAAAACACTAAAGAACAACCAAAGACGTATATCCAATAATACATTTTAATTAATCTACGAAGTGAGGTTTTAGCTCTCTCCTCCCAAGATAGAGGGAAAAAGCAGTCAAGTCTAATGCTTAAAGGGAAAATAGCCACTTAAACAAAGTAACCAAACATGGACAATCTCTATCCAGAAACACAGAATACCAGTGGGATGGACAGGGCATTCTGCTGAAATGAAAGCTTTATTAAAGCAAGAAATAGATTTGCAATGCTGAACATTGTAAGCTACCTGTACATATTTGTTGAATTGATTATCTTATTAATTAATCATATTACAAACTGAATTCTATGTTTTTTATTTACCAAGGATACAGACCATATGACTTAGTGCATAGGAGGTACTCAGAAATATGTGTTGAACATACATGGCCTGTCAAGTACGGTTTCACTAATAAGAATAATAGTAACAAATGTTTGAAATTATGACTCGGGGAAAATTTGAGATGTATGAATCTGATAAAAACTCAAAAAACTACAGAAAGAATTACCTCATATTCAGTCTTAGGCTTGTAGAAAGCCTAGTAATGGCTTTCTACCTTCCCATTTATCCTAAATAGTTAATATAACAGCGGTGGTTATCATAACTTTGCTTAAATAAATACTAGGAAATTTTAAAGAATATTTAAAAGATGATAATATAATTTCATAGATATCTTTGAGGCCAAATGAAATGGGGCTTACTAGAATGTGGCAAAGGATTAGAAAAAAATGCAAGAGAAAGAGAGTTTTTCTATACAATATCTAATAGATGGAGAAGAAGAGGTATATTAGGCATTAAGTAATAGTAAGCACCAGCATTAAAAATGAAGGTATATTCTCAAAACTTTATTTTATTTTATTGTTTTGAGCGTCTCACTTTATTGACCCCTGTAGAGTGCTTGGTGTCATAGCTCACAGCAACCTCAGACTCCTGGGATCAAGAGTTTTTTGTTTTGTTTTGTTTTGTTTTTGAGACAGGGCCTCAAGCTATTGCCCTGGGTAGAGTGAGGTGGCATCACAGCTCACAGCAACCTCAAACTCCTGGGCTTCAGTGATTTTTTTGCCTCAGCCTCCTGAGTAGCCCTAGTAGCTGGGACTAAAGGTACCTGCCACAACTTGGCCTGGCTATTTTTTTGGTTGCAGTTGTCATTGTTTGGCAGGCCCAGGCAAGATCTGAACCCACTACCTCTGGTGTATGTGGCTGGTGCCCTAACCGCTTGAGCTACATCTTTACTCAGCCTCTGAGTAGCTGGAATTACAGGCTCATGCCATAATACCCAGCTATTTTTAGAGGCAGAGTCTCTCTCTAGTTTAGGTTCGTCTGGAACTGGTGAGCTCAGCCATCCACTTGCCTTGGCCTCCCAGAGTGCTGGAATTACAGGCGTGAGCCACCAAGCCCAGACAATTCTCAAAATTTTTAAGAATCCTATGCTCTAAATTGACCTATGAGATTTAAAGTGCCTTTCTTTTACATATATCTCCTTCTGAGACCCAACATTTCTGCTATCTACTCCCTGACTTCCTTTGGCAGGTTCCAGATCTAAGTTCTTTTTAATAATTTTGATGCTTTTTACTGGATATATGTGCTCCTCAGCAATAGTACATGTGTTGTCCCTACTAGAAGAGAGTCTGACAGGCAATTTACTAACTCATTGACAGAATAGTTACATTTTCTTCATTTGCATAATATGGTATGAGTCTAGTGAATGGAATTCAATCTCAATGGATACCTACCGAAGCCCAGTAAGAAATATTATAAAGATAGATTTACCTATCGCCTATTTATCATCCCCATTTTTAAAATAAGGAAACTGAACTATAATAATATTAACTAATTTACTAACATGGACCTTTTCATACCAGCCCTGTAATGCAGCTTCTATCACCATTGTGTGGATGAAAAAGCTGGCTCTAAAAGAAGATATGACATTTTTACACTTTCATGGGGTTTAAGATTTCTGCTACAGTTCAAATATCTTAGCCATTTCGGATGGCTTTTTTTTTTAAGGCTATTGTGTACGAGCTTTATAAGAAAGCCATATTATTAAATTTTTTTCTTTTTAAATAGCAACATTTTCCCTCTAGTTTAATGAAAATTGTTACTAGAATTAATCAATTCTTCCCTGAAGAGTTCAATTAATATGCTTAACTTTTTGAGAGCATTATAGTTCTCAATTCTGGCTTTCTGCCAGAAAGAAGAAAAGGGAACAGGATAAGGATAAGGGAAAGTAACAAGTGGCACATCCAGGGTGCATCTGAAGGTGAGTGGCACCATTAAACCAAACTATCTGGGCTTTTTGATTTAATTTTTTTTTACAGAAGCTGAAGCCATTGGTCCTCTTCAGTCTTGAGAGGTGGTGTTTTCAAGAAAATGAGAGAAAGAAGGTGAAACACATTTCAGCATTTAGGTATTTCCCTTCTCCACTCACTGGACAAAATTATTCTTGTGACTAAGAAATATTTTATCATACATGTTAATTGGATGAACACCAGTCATAAACAAAAAAGCAGCAAGTGTAGGTCAGTCAGCAGAATGCTACTAAAATCTTGAATGTATCTTTCAAATATAATTAATGGTAAACCTCTGTATGCCACTCTTGACAAAACATGAGAATAAATCACACCAAAATTAAGAAAAAGAAATTATTCCAGGAAAAAAATATTCCAGCTTATGAGAACAAACTTTTTCAGCTCAACGCAAATTATTTCCATTAATTATCATATATGTTATTTCATGTTAGTGAGTGGAAAAGAAAGTAAATACTTCTTTAAAAGATAAATAATCACATTGAAAGAGGATCCACACCTCTCATCACTTATGAAAGTTAATTCGAGATAGATGACAAACTTAAGGAATGAAACTGTAAGTATTCTAGAAGAAAATGTTGGGAAAATTCTTATAAATATCGGCCTAGGCAAAGAATTTATAAAAAAGACCCCAAATGCAATCACAGAAACAACAAAAATAAATGCATGGAATCTGATCAAATTAAAAAGATTCTGTACAACCAATTACACAATTAGTAAAGCAAATAGACACCTAGAATGGGAGAAAATTTTGCACGTTATACATCCAATAAAGGGATAATAATCAGAATGTACAAAGAACTCATAAAATCAGCAAGAATTGACTCAAACAAACCCATTAAAAAACAAACACAAGACATGAACAGTAACTTTTCAAATAAAGATAATGGCCAAAAAACACATGGAAAAATGCTCAATGTACTAATTATCAGGGAAATGCAAATCAAAATCACAATGAGATATCATCTAACTCCAGAGAGAATGCCTCTTATCAAAAAGCCCCAAAACATCAGATGTTGGTGTGGATATGTACAAAAAAACACTCTTATGCACTGTTGGTGGGATGGCAAACTGGTATAATCTCCATTGGAAGTAGTATGGAGATACCTCAGAAAACTAAAGCAGATCTGTCATTTGTTCTACTACTCAGTATTTACCCAGAGGACAAAAAAAGAAATTCTATAAAAAGACACATACACTTGAATGTTTATAGCAGCACAATTCACAATCACAAAGTACCCACCAGTATATAGTGGACTAGTAAACCATGGTGATCTAGTATCTGTTGTAACAACCTGGATGGAGCTAGAGATCATTCTTCTAAATGAAGTATTACAAGAATAGAAAAATAAACATCACATGTACTCAATACTAAGCTGGGACTAAGTGATCAACTCTTAGGTGCACATGTGGAAGTAAAACTCAATGGGAATGAAGCAGGTGGGAGGTGGGAAGAAGGGGCATTCACACCTAACAGATAAAATCCACATTATATGGGTGAAGATACACTTATAACTTTGACTCAAATGGTATAAAAGTATTATATATACCCAAAATTTTGTACGCCTGTAATATTCTGATATAAAAAATAGAGATAAAGAATTGAGATGAGAACCTTCTCTCCCCTTTTAAAAGAACACCTGCAAGAGTAACTATAAAATATTCTAGTAATATTAAAACATTCTAGTAGAATTAAAAGTATTTAATAAGTACCTATGCTGAGTCCGGACATAATATTCTATAAAACTTCACAGTAGAAGAAATAGAGGTTTAACACGATTAAAGGAGATTTATATGTGGTTTGTGATCCTGTCAGGAACATCAGAGACAATTCTGAAACTACAGGCAAAAGAATTTCTAACCATGATGTTGGACAGCCATTGTAGATAAGAATACTATTACTCAACTCAATTATGCCAAGAGGCCGAGATTTTCCTGGGTACAAGTATTTGAGCCACAGGATTGTAATGCCTACCTCTCACTTTGCTTCGATAACCAATAAAATTTGAGAGATCCTAGCACTTTGTGTGGCCAATGCAGGGGGATCACTTGAGACCAGGAATTTGATACTGGCCTGAGCAATATATATAATGAAAGCCCCATCTCGCAAAAAAAAAAAAAAAAAAAAAAAAAAGAAAAAGAAAAAAGAAAAATTAGCTAAATGTGGTGGTATGTGCCTATAGCATCAAGTACCTGGGAGACTGAGGCAGGAAAGTCACTTAAGCCTAGTATTTTGATGTTGCAATGAGCTATGATGATGCCCCAGCACTGTATTCTGGGCAAGAGAATAAGACTTATTCTAAAAAAAAAAAAAAGATTTAGCCACCAAAACCACCAAGCCATTAGAAAACAGTTCCTGCCTTGGATATTCAGTTTATTCCTGTCTTGCTATTTCCCATAGAGAATGGTAATTCGCTTTTGAAAACAGAAAATAATCCAAAGCCAGTTCAATGTGGTAGAACACCAACCAATAACCACAAGGGCAATTCAGTCTTGAAAAAATAGGAGAAAATGTTTAGAATTTCCTTACGTTTAATGTGACTCAGAGATCACTTAACAGCAACTTATACATTAGTTTCTGGCTAAGAACATGAAATTCCAGGATATGTTTTTTACCTAATGAGCTAGTTCTTTTTCATGTAAGTTTTATATTCGTTCTTTGAATAGCATTTAGGACAAAATTAAAGTTGACAATTTTAGTGTATTCATGAAAAAGATATCATGTATTTTTAAAGGACTTATTTTTATGAAATAAAATTATTTTTCAATATTATCTTTTGCCACTTACTTTGTATTTGCTGCATATACAAAGGGATATGGAAGATATTTGTTGGATTATAATGCTAACCTTACCCCCCAAAACACTAATTTTACCTTCTAAATTATAAATTACTCTATTTTTAAGTCCATTATTTCCTACATTCCTTTGCCTCATGTTCCTTTTCTTCCTGTTACTCATACCTTTTTTCCTCACAAAATAATCAAAGACTTCATTATATAAGTCCAGAGGCAAGTGGTGTCTTTAAGTGCACCTGTATGTGTAGGCCTCATATCATCATAAGAGATTAATCTTTAGGTAGCCAAGCAAACTTTCTCTTCTTTAACCTCTCCTTTGTGTCCTTTGGACTCCTGCATTCTTTAGCAGTACAGAGCCTAACATCAGTTTTTGCAACACCTCATTCTGTATTTCAGCTTAGTTTGGGTTTGGATGACTGCTGAGAGTAGCTAGAAAGAAGCATGACAAAGCACTGCCATATGGAAAGATTTCTATTTACGTGGACACCTTCTTTGAATTGAGCTCATTATGGTGCAGCCTGAAGGACAAGAACTTAACAAAACAGAGACATGACTGCTATGAAAATTCTGTCATCCTTATCAGGCCAATTTCTGCCTCATTTTCCCCACCCACTCCAACATCTGGCAGAAGTTCACTCCTTACTGAGTGATTTGGGGGCAAGTTCCTTGACTGCTCTAAGCCTTCTTTTTCTCATGTGTAAAATAAGCACAGTAGTAGGGCCTACCTCATCAAGTTTATTTCTTAAAAATGTTCTGAAATAAATTGAAAATCACAGAAAGGTACAAAGAACTTCTGTGTCCCCTTTATCCAGGGTTTTAATCATAATGTTTTATTTCATTTGCTTGCTTTCTCTCTCCCCTCTTTCCTTCCCTCCCTTTCTCTGTCTCTCTCTGTCATCCATTATCATTAGACATTTTTTGAGCTCTTTGACAGCCACCTCTGATGTAATGTTAATGTCTCATCACCTCAGAACATGTTAATATATAATTCCTTAAAATAATAATAATAATAATTCCTTCTACATACTGGTATAAATTCCTCCAAATCAAGAAATCAACATTGATTTAACACTAGCATCCAGCACAGACTCCGGTTCAAATTAAAGGCTGAGAACATATCTGTAGGGGCCTGATTTCCTGTCCACCCTACTGCTCTCCACCCATATTCCCTGCAGCTGAGGTTCATTGTTCAACCGCTTGTAGGCTAAAGCCTACTTTAGACAGTGGAGGCCAATTCCATGCTTAAGGAGACAGATAATGAGTAGTCTGAATTCAGTAACTTGAGACTTTGTCATGAATCTTGATTTCGGCCCAGTTCCATTAAAGTTTTCACATTTTTCACCAAGTCCCCTTATTTCACCTTCCGATGCTTGAGGATCTACCTATGGGGTTGGAGTTAGGTACAACTTTAAATATTTTTGTTTGCAGTGAAACCCTTTTATATAAAATCACATTAAGCCACTACATCTATGTACATAAAAATGTTCGGGTTGGAAATCAGATTCTTCTATTTCCTAGCCATCAGGAATTATTTAACCTGTTTGGGTCTCAGTTTCCTCATCTTTGAAATGAAGTACTGGCTGAAGCGGAGCATTAAGGTAACATGATAGAAATATATGAAAAGTAAATTCGGGGTTTTCTTTTATTGGGTGGGATCTGTTGAAGGTACAAAGAATTAGGTTACACTGATTGCATTTGTTAGATAAAGTCCCTCTTATAATTGTGTCCCACCCCTAAGAGATGTGCCATGTAACCCCCAACCCCCTCCCTCCTTTCCTCTCCCCAGAAAAGTAAATTTTTCATAATGCCCTGCTAATTGATCTACTTCAAGGAAACTAATTTTTAATAACAAGTGGTACATATGTTATGTATAAACAGAATACAAATTCATTGCATGTAGTGCAATAGCCAAAGGGATTCCATCCTGCTTGATCAGCACATTATATTCCTCTTAGGAAACTTATTTGGGAGGCCAGATTATAATAGCTGATCACTTAGTAGACATGGAGCAAGCCTTATCACACCGGCCATTCTGATCTCCTTACCACAATGCCTAATAGTGTTTATATTCTCTATAAGATTAGAATTTCAAAGTTTTCCAGATGCATGTTGGGGTTACTTAAGGGAGCTCCTTCTCCTGGCTTGACAAGTTTTTTATATCGTGGTTCTCATTTTCAAGAATTTATGAAGTCTTTTTTCCTTGATTGGTTATCATAGTGATTTATTTAACAGGAATTATACTGTGGTGAGACCTCCTCAGTAACGTTGATGGCATTTGGGAGTTACTAAATCCCTTGTCAATATTGTATGGCAAACTTCCTGGTGATAGAGAAGTGAAAACACTTTCAAGGACTATCAGGTAAATCTTCATTTGCTGTCATAGTCAAAGTTACGCAGAATTATGCAAGATAATCATTTTCCTGGAGCTGATAAAACTATGTATACCTGATTATGGTAAACAGAGCTTGGGGTGGCCCCCATGGTCCCTGCCTCCTGGTATCCATACCTTTATGTTACCCTATCCCCTTGAATGTGAGCAGGACTTGTGATTTGTTACCAACCAATACAATACAACAAAAGTGATGAGATATGTATGATTACATGTACGTGCTTATGTCATGTAAAGTTGTAACTTCTGTTTTCTGAGAGACTTTGTCCTGTGCTGGTTTTGAAGAAGCCAGCTGACGTGTTATGAGCTGGCCAAAAGAGTGGGCCATGTGGTAAGCAATCAAGGTGACATGTGGCCAAAAGCCAGCAAGAAACTGGGGCTCCTGGTCCAGCAGCTTGCAGGGAACGAAATGTTTACAACATCCACAAAAGCTTGAGAGTGTATCCTTTCCTAGTTGAGCCACACAAAAGACTCACCCCTAGATAACACCAGGATTGTAGCTTTGTGGACCGTATAGCAGAGGACATAGCTAAGCCATTCGTGGACTCCTCACCCCCAGAAAACAGTGAGAAATCATCACTGTGTACTGTTTTAAGCCACTGAGTTTGTGGTAATCTATTCCACGGCCATATAAAATTAATACACCATTAGTCATCTCCTTTTTTTAATGTAATGTGAGTTTCCCCAAGTCATGATGCCCTCACTAGATTTTAAATAAATATTTTTGTAAAAAGCTTCTTTTATAAATTATCAGCTATCTGATGATTAAGCTTGTGGAATGGTGCCAAAGACTGCTAGAGAGTGAATGCGTGTATTTAAGGCTCTAGGAGATAATTCAGTGACATGCTTCTCTCCCATCACAATCTGAACTCTGTTGTTGATCAGCAGACAGCATCCCATGTGGCCATCTTGGCTTCCTTCTTCACTTGGCCATCTTCTTATCTATCTAGAAATTTACAGCTTTGCCTCAGTGATAAGAAAAAGACAAAATGAAACAAATATGAATTACATCTATGGCTGATTAACATAGTCCCTTCTGAGTTGAGTCTTGATAGTTTTTCTTTCAGGGAGCAATCTTTTTTTAGCATCTTCTCGCCAAATGGATGAATAAGAGTTTAACTAAGTGAAGAGGGAAAAAAGTTACAACAAGTTCAGAGTGCAAAAACTCTCTGATGGGAGCGCACATGTTGTGAAATAAAGGCAGAAGTGGTATCTATAAAGCCGAATAAGATGGACTAAATCAGATCATGCAAAATCATCATAATGTGCATTAAAGATTTAACTTTTTAACCTGAGCAATGAGAAGCTGCCAGCAGATTTTAGGAGTGTGAAAAAGGTGACATCACCAAAGTAGCCTTTTGAAAAGATAAGTTTGGCTCAAATGAAGGATAGTATTATGAATATAGATAGAATAGGAGGTAATTAAAGCATTCTAGTGAGAGGTTATGATAACCTGACTAAGCGTGTTATCAAAGAAAATGCAAAAGAGATGGAGATCACTAGACAGAGGTCCCTAATGTTTACTAGATGTTTGTTTCTTAGCTATTTCTTTTTTCTTAAATATTTTATCTCCCCCATTTTGGAAACATTTTCCAATTTAATTTGAACTTGCTGGAAGAATTTCCTCAGTTTCTTCAGAAAGGACGCATGGTTAGGATACTTCCTGCATGTGTGAAAGTGCGGAAAGTATCCATGTGAAAAGGTATCAATATTGGTTTCACAAGTAAATGAGTGCATGAACTCTTGGGCTGTTATATTTTTCTCTCAGTGTTTTTTAAATGAGATACTCTTTTTTTTTTTAATAATTTTATTGAATCATAATTATGTACATTGGTGCAATCACAGGGCACGATTCATATACATTCAGAAATATTTTGATCATACTGTTACAGATATCCTTCATGGCATTTCCTTGATCACTATA
>CAUYON010181268.1:0-15359 GCA_963573935.1 Arctocebus calabarensis
TGCAATCTGAGATATTTTTATCAACCTGATTGACATACCATTCATGATATTTTCTCATTTACTATATGAAAACATTTTTTATCCGTATTTAGAAGTTTTCTCCTGACCCTTCGAATATGTCCTTTTTGATGTCATAGAAAAATTTCTTCAGTGCAGATATCAACTCTTCTTTATAGATGTGCTAAAATTCCCCTGTGAATCCAGATGGCCCTGGATTTGTTTTGTTTGTTTGTTTTTTGGTGTTGCTATTATTGTGGTGGGAAGAATTTTTATTGTTGCTTCAATTTCACTTCTCATTATTGGTCTGTTCAGGAGTCCTATTACTTCCTGACTAAGTCTTGAAAGGTTGTGTATTTACAGGAATTTGTTCATTTCCTCTATGTTTTTAAGTTTAAGTGTGTAGAAATTTTCATAGTATTCACAGATAATTTGTATTTCTGTGGTATCAACTATAATATCTTCTTTTTCATTTGATTGAGCTTCTATTACCCTTTCTACTCTATTACTGGTTACTTGTCTTTTTGATATAAACTTTTAAGACTATAAATTTCCCTTTTAGGACTCTGAATCCCATAGACTTTGGTAGCTCATGGCTCTTCGTCATTTGATTTGAGAAATCTTATAATTTCCATCGTAACTGAATCATTGATCCAATAATTGTTGAGCATCAGGTTGTTTAATTTCCATGACTTTGTGTAGAATCTGGTGTTTCTCTTGAAGATGATTTTTAGTTTTATTCCACTGTAATATGAGTATATGGTATCTTTTTTTTTTTTTGATTTGTAGAGCCATGTTTTGTGGTCTAAAATATGATTAATCTTGAAGAATGGTCAGGTCCTGCTTGGGATGCCGCTAGTTGGGGGCCAGGGAAGCCGTGTCTCTGGCCCGACTCAAGGCCTCATCGGAGCCAGGATACTAGGTCTCTGGCCCTGGCCCACTCAACTGTCTGGACACAGGCCATTGTGCCAGCTTACTTGGGGTAGGTCTCGCTCTAGTCTCAGGTGCTGAGGTATCTTAGAAATCACAGTCAATATTAGTAGGAGTGAGCATCTCGGCAGCAGTCTCCACCAGTCTGTCAGTCTTAGTTCTCCCAGAAGCTGCTCCTGAGGTTATTTATAGAAGTACTATACCACAGATGTGGAGACCTCTATGCAATAATGTCAGTGTTCTCATCACATGCTCTTACATGCTCTTGTGCTCTTTAACAAGAGACCAATGATGTTAAATGATGTTAAATCCCTTCCCTAATCCCTTATTGCCAGGGTATTTCTCACAGGTGTCTCCCATAAAGAATGTTTCATGTGCTGATGAGAAGAACATATATTCAGCATCCTTGTGTAAAATGTTTTCAAATTTCTGTTAAGGACATTTGTTCTAGAGTTGTGTTTAAGTCTAGTATTTCTTCCTTTTTTTCCTGCTTTAATGATCTGTCCATCTCTTTCAATGGGGTGTTGAAGTCCCCAGAAATTATAATGCTGTTTTTAAAATCTTTTATTGGATCTAGTAGAGTTTGCTTTATGAAGCTGGGTGCTCCTGTGTTAAGTGCATGGGTATTTAGAATTGTGTCTTCTTGTTGAATTTCTCCTTTTACTATTACATAATGACCCTCTTTGTTTTTCTTTACTATTGCTGATTTAAAGTCAATTCTATCTGATAGGAGAATGACTATGCCTGCTTTGTTTTGGTTTCCATTTATATGGAATATTTTTTTTCCATCCCTTCACCTTTTCACCTTGAGTCTGCATGAGTCCTTGTCAGTTAGATATATTTCCTAGAGATAGCAGATAATTGGCTTGCATTTTCTTATCTGCTTAAACAGCCTATTTCTCTTGACTGGGGACTTCAAACCATTCATGATTTTTTTGTGTGTGTGTGAGAGATTCTCACTCTGTCACCCTGGGTAGAGTGTGTCATGGCATCATAGCTCACAGTAACCTCTTGAGCTCAAGCAAAACCTATCCACTTCCCTCAGCCTCCTGAGTAGCTGGGACTACCACAATGCCCAGCTAGTTTTTCTATTTTTAGTAGAAACAAGATTTACTAAAAGACCTTCTCTTGCTCAGGCAGGTCTCGAACTCTTGAGCTCAGACAATCCATTCCACCTTGGCCTCCCAGGGTGCTAGGATTACAAGCATGAGCCACTGCAGCAGGCCTTCATAGCTTAATATGCCATTCTCTTTAAGTAAGTTTTTTTAACCATTTCCTGAATTTTTTTGTTTGTTTGTTTGGGTTGTTTTTCCATTTTCTCTTGGATTTCATTGAGCATCCAGTAATCCTTATATGGACTTTTTTATCTTTCATTTCAATTTTTACATGTTGTTAATATCCTTTGCTGGAGAGTTCATGTTCCCATTTGGTACACCTTTTGGAGGTGTTCTTTGCTGTGATTTTTCTCACTTCTTTGGTTCTTTTGCTGATTCCTTCTCATATAGAGCAGTTGTTGTTTCTTATTTTTGAATTTCTTTTCTTTAGATTAGACTTCCCTCTACCCTCACTCATATGGGCGTGTTTGTAGCTTGTTTAGGATAAGAACCTTTGGCTTTGTTTGTGGGTGATTTAATGGGAATCTAGGTACTGGATAGTTAGATATTTTGGTTACAGATATCCCTAATGTAGTCATTTTTTCAGTTGCTAGTTATTTAGAGGCTGTAGCAGTGGTGAACTACATGTGTGGAAATATTTCTGTCTCTCTTTGATGAGAGAGTATGGAAATCTTTAAAATTTTTTCTCTCCCTAGCCCTGTGGACTTATTTGTCATGAGAATTTTATTGGCATGCCCAGATTTATCCCTGAAATAATAGGTGATACTTGTGGGTATAAATCAACTCACCCTGTATAAATAGATGCGTAAATGTGACAAAGAGCGTACAAATTGACCTTCCTGTCAGTAGGTGATGCTCACCAGAAGGAGCAAGCTATAGTGTTGTTCTGGGGCCTGTGACAAGCTCTAGTCCCTTGTCTTGAATGCCCCAAGTATTACCTGGGGCCCTAGAACTTCCAGGTGACTCATTCTTTACCACATCAGAGGCAGTGAGGAGTGAGGGTAGGTGGGGCTGGGTTGGATGAGCTTGCCCTTAGGATCCACAAAAGTTGGTATGGTAACTGTTTCAGCAAGGTTTAAAGATCTGCTCCCAGATGCAGAGAAAAGCAACCATAAAGGGGCTAAAGTGGTTTCACTCAACCAAAAAGTCTGCTTATGGAAAAGGGGTCATTCAAGATTCATTATCTGGCTGCCAGGATTGGGTTTCACTCCTCCCCCTCTTCCCTGCTCAGAGATCTCCTTCTGGCATTTGCTAGCAGGCAATACCCCAAACCAGCTGACCACCCTCTTGATTGTGCCATTGGCTAGGAGCCCCTTGCCCAGGATCCTATCCTGGGCTGAGAGTACAGCCTTCCCATGGGAGTAGGTGTGCTCTGTAAGCAATCTGCAACTGAGCCCACACTGCACTCTCCTCCCAGTTCTGCCCACGTGGGCTCCCTTACCTCTTAAGGCTAGTTCACAAATCTCTCTTCCAATCCCTCAAGCAACACATTCAAGTTCTGGGGGTTTAGGATCTGGCCTGCAGGCTTGTCCCTGGGTCCCTGAAGATCAATTTTTAATCCTTCTACGGAAAGTGTGCTGGTCTCGAGTTGCCTACGGGTGCTCAAGCAGGTTAAATATCCCTCCACTTTGAGGTGTGCTCTGTTCTGATGGAGCTATTGGCTAGTGAATGGGGAGCTCATAGTCCAAGTACCCCTTAGTCCACTGAAGGGCTTTAAAAGGAGTGGTTTGAGCCCCACTCTCTGTGGAATTCTCAGTCTAGTGGTGGCTCAATTCTCTCTCTCAGCAGCTGTGGGTTAGGAGAGGGAAAGGGGAGGAAAAGAATCTGGATGGAGGAAAACTGGCACTCCGGTTATTTGTGTCTCTCTCTTTCAGAGGCCACCTGCCCAAACGTCCAGGCTTTGGGGAGTGGTCACACGGTGAGTCCCAAATCCTTTGGGACTCACGGGATCCTACTAGATCCTTCTATCTGTGACCAAGTTGGGAAATGTTTTTGTGGGAATGTGCAAGACAAAAACGGAGGGCTGAAGACTCCTAGGGAGGACACAGGTTCATGGGGGTGGAGAAGCAATGTGGCACTGTCATCTCGGCTTGGATCTACAGAGTCAGGAAGCATCCCAGGGAGGCTGAGAGCCTGGTGTTTTGTTCTCAGGAAGCTCCCAGTTCACTGGTGGTAGCAGTTTTTAGGCTCATGGTGGTAGAAAGTCACTCCAGAAGCTCAGGAGCTGGCTGACTGTCAGAGATATGGACATGAGAGAAATAAATGTCTCCATCTACCCTTTTTGCTGGACTCTAAACCTCATGAGTGTTGTTCATTGCCCTTTTATTAGTTGAAGTGCTGTCACTTTCTCCTCTCACCATGTCTTCACCCACACACACATAATGGAGAAGAACCTACCCCTTACCTAAAGACAGGTGGGAAGGGTTTCAAAGGCGATGTCTCAATTATGTATTTTTATTTTCTGTATTTTGACCCTTTGACATCTTGGGACCTTACCCAGGAGAGCCTGTCCCTCTCAGAGCTAGCTGATTCCTAGAAATAGCAAATAGTTCAACTGGGAACATACCTTTCATATGCTAACCAACCAATCTGGAACCCATTTCCCCAAGTGGCTTCCTTATCAGGCTGTCACTTTCTGGGCAAGCTAGTTCTATTCCCTGATTGCCCCTTGGCCAGGTACCACCTGTAGATAGACTGTACATCCTAGTCTGCTGAAATCATTTAGCCAATCCTAACTGTTTATCCTGCCTGGCCTATTCCTTCCTGCGGAAAGTGGGAAAGATTCTCTCCCACTTTTCCTCTTGGGTCCCTTTGTGACAGTCCTGTCCATATCTGCATGTCTATGATACCTGAGTAGAACAAATCCTAAAACAGAAGGTTATTTGGACCTTCTGTGATATGGGTCTATGATGGATTAAAACTTGTGCATGTGAATTTTGAACCTTCTATGATATGGATCTATGATGGATTAAAACTCATGCATGTGAATTTTAAAGGATGACAGACTGGAGGAAGCATCCTGTGTTACCTGCTGTTGGAAATAAATATGACATTCAGGTCTTTTAAGAATCATGTGCCAGGATGTTATCAAATGTGCAAGATATTTATTGGGAGAACCACCTGTGAAGGTACAAAGGACTGGGGAATAAGAGTAAGCAAGGAGCACTTTTTACCAGGATGTAGCCTAATACCTGTGAAAGGAGAGAGAGGAGGAATAATTGGATAGGAAGAGTCTCAGGTTGATCCTTAGGTCTGAGAAAGTCTCAGAGAGGTTGATGCAAAGTCCTTGAGCTCAGGGTGCCCATTAGATGAGTCCTGCATCTGCAGGAGTAGCTATTTTCTAGTACCCCTGCAGTGCTCAGGAATTGTATGGGAGTAGTCCAGGTGAGTACAGTCTGGGATAACTTCCTTGGGGAATACAAAGTTGAGAAGTTCAGTTGTATTCTTTACAGCAGTTTCTCTTAAGAGAGATCTAAGTGGAACAGCTCCATGGCCATCACAGACAACCTAAGTTTTGCATTTGCTCATGAACAAGATGTGGCCACATAAGCAATATGTGATACTTCCCACTGCATCTGGAGGAGTAATGAGATCTTGGTAGTAAAAAGGTTCAGGGTGTACCTCTGGGTGCTCAAGGGTAAAAGAGGAATTGTAATTGACCACTGAGAGGAGATGCATTGGACTGTGTCAGGTGGGAGAAGGAGGTGAGAGATTCTCAGTGTTGGGATGAGGAGGAGGCTATCCAAAAATTCCATAAACATCATGGAAGCAAGAATCAGAGAGCACAAAGGTCATCTCACTGTAGTACCAGTGAGACTTTTCCTTCTCTCTTACCTTCTTTTCCTCTACCAGCCTTGGCTCTGGAAAAGTCACCAGCCTTAATTGGCATCTTGAGCAAGGTGAGAAAAAAACCAAAACAAAACAGACACAAAGAATAAGCAGAAGTGGATTGTATCTCTTTTACCCTTCACACTTCTTACCTGCAGTAGATTCAAAACACCTAAAGGATTCTCCCCAAGGAATCTGAAATTTTAAATGTTCTCCACCTGGTTCATTTCCAGTGGTATTTTATTCACCAGAGATGTCTTAACAAAGTGATAGATCAATATCCCACATATTCCTTTGACTGGCCTTCCTCTCAAGCTCTCTGTATTGTCTAATCTCCGATCTTGAGTCCTGGACCTCACATTTCCTCCCTATCTTGCAACCCTTTTTTGTATTTTCTTACTTTCTTGTCCATTTTAGATTCCATTGTCCATTGCTTCATCCTGTCTTTTGATAGATCAATTCAGCTGCCCACTAGCAACATATTGTATATATGCTTTGGAGCATTACAGAGAAACACGTGTAACAATGCAGATGCCACTATAAATGTGTTCCCTTCATCACCAGAGGGGCCCTCGGTACTGCCCAGCAGTCCTTCTGTTTCCCTAGCCATGATTTTCTCTCTGCTATTCTCAAAATCTTTGAACACTATCTCTCCTTTCATCTCACGCTCAGATATTTTCTTTCCAATTCATGCAGAAAATAAAAGCCATAAACTTCTGTGCCACCACATTTACCACTTGCATCTGGGTTAGTGCAATAGTCTCCTAACTAAGTCCACTTTTGTCCGATTCCTATCCATTGCTCACATTGCAGCTGGTCTCTTCATTTCACTACCCTGCCTAAAATTCTCCAAACTTGTTAGATGAAGCACAGCCTGCCTAATGGGATGTTTGCCCATTTATAAGACCAACTGCTGCCTGTTTCCACCAGTCACATTTCTCCCCACTCCACCCCCAGTCAAAGCTGATGCTCCTCCATGTTGGATCTCAGTTCTTAAGCTGCAATGTACCCCCTCTGGGTTCCGGGCCCTTCTTCACATTTTTGAGTCTACCTACACTAGTTTGATTCTTTTCTTGACCCATTTCTCATTACCCTTTATGTCTCAGCTTAGATGGAGGTTCTGCTCAGAAACCTCTACTGATCTCCTAAACCCATACCCAATGCCCTTTTTATACATCCAGGGCACACAAGGTGACACAGCATGTGGCAATCACTTTTCCTCTCTTCTCTGCTCTGAGAGGTCCAAAACTATGTATTTTATTTATCAATGTATTCTCAAATCTAAACAGAGTCCCTAGCATACAGGAATCACTCCATAAATGTCTCTTGAATAAATAAATGTTGAGTTGTCACTCTAAAATGCTTTGTCACTTAGGAGGAAAACAAAAGCATAAAAGTGAACTTTATGGAGCAGCTTATAAGTAGGGAATGTTGGCTCTGAACCTCTTAAATAAACAAGTTACTTAGAGACACACAAGTGTAATCCAAACCCTCTATGGGTGCTGATATGTGTACATGTGATGAAAATAGTGAACTCAGAACAAAGCTGCTGTGCTTATAAGCATCCAGGAAATCAGCAGATAATTTTGTACCTTATACCATAAAGAAATCTCCTAGTGTAGTTGGCTGATAGTCATAATTAATATCTTATAGTAACCCAAATGCCTTTATTTCTATCTGAATCTTTATGATAAAGTTGCTAATAAACCTCTTTCTCAACATGAATAACAATTACATTTTCTCTGGTAAAAGATATGCAAGTAAATTTCCCTTCATAAATGAGAGTTAGAGTCAATGAATGCCACAACTCTTTTTATCTCCACACTTTGTTGCAGTAAAATGGTCATATAGAATTCTAGCAAAATGCCATACATTATCCTCCTTAAAAATTAGCATCTTTAGTGCCACAATGAATACTGATTTATGGACCTCTTAAATAGCCTCTTATTACATTTTTTTAAACATAAGATAGCTAACATCTCTGAGTTAAAACATATTAGAATAACATTATCCAAAGCAGCCTCTGTAGCTCAGTCACTTTTCAGCTGAAAGAGGCCTTTTCCTGCTGGGCTGCAGGTGAATACAGAATTAGGAAAGCCCTTGCTTTCAACTTGTATTAAGTGTTAACTACAGCCAACCAGGGCTAAATGAGGGGGGAACTGTTAGGTAAATCATTTTAATCCTGAGCATCTTCATAGACTATGAATACTGCTAGTTGGTCAGTTTAAGAATTTTAACCTTTAACGTAAGTACTAATTTGGTTTGTTTGTGACATTAGGTTTAATAATCAGAGAGGAAAATGGCCTACCCAAGCATGAGTTTGGAAAGTTGTCCACTGTGTATCTGGGGAGAGGAAAGTCCTGTAGGAGTGGTGTGTGAGCTGCAGGCTGGAGGCCAGGAACGAGGAACTAGAAGAAGGCAAGAACCCCTTAGAGACTCTTATCCTGATATTAGAAGAGACAAATAAAAGTCTGAATCCATATCCTGACTCTGAGCAGGATTACATACCAATGAAACCTCAGTTTTTAATTTAAAGGCAATGACAACAACAAACTGAGAAAACTCTTTTTTAGTATCACTGACTGTTCTCCAAGCACAGTGGGACACATTAATTTGGTCTCTGTTAAATGTGCATGAAGTACCATGTCTTGCGAGGCAAAATGTGCTTCCATGTATAATGTACACTCATGTTTTTCCCAAATTTTCGGTAAAACACCCCTTGAGAAAGTGAATGGCTTTTCACTGGGAGCGATATATCTGAGAAGAGCTAATACTCCCCTGGTAAACATGTAGATTGCACCACTTTCCCACAAGCACTGGCTCTATGGGGCTGGCCCTTCCCTCTCTCCTGAGAGCCTTCCCTCCCAGCCACATCAGGGGCCAGGACTGAAATGGCCATGCTTGTGACTGGTGATGCAGCAGGAGCTTCTGCTTGGCCCCTGGGCAGCCAGGCAGATTACTGTGGCCTGTGTGGGGTTCCCAGGGGTTCCAGTGTGGCCACAGCCCACCTCGGCAGCCCCTCTACCCTGATCATGATGCTCAGCAGAGGGAATACTGGACACTTCCTCTGGATTCTGGATCTTTCCGGATTGGAACCCCTTTCACCCAGAAGACCAAGGTGGGAACACACGGCATTGCTGGGAGGCTCACTGGACTCCCCCACTTTGAACCATGCAACCTATGTATAATGTCCATTCTTAATTTTCCCTCAAAAATTTGACCCTAAAGCTGTACATTGTATATGGCAAAATGTGGTAGATTCCCCCTTCTCTCCTATTTTATAAGAAAACAAGCAGAGCTGTTACTTTTTCTGTTTTATGGATAGGAAACTGAAGCTTAGAGGAGTGCAATGGTCATCATCATTGCTTATCATATAATTACTTAATGGTGAAGATAATGCTGGAATGCACAGATTTGACTCCTGGTTCAATTCTGATTTTAAATACTTCTTTAGCTGCATTGTCCTCAATTGTTAATATATCACAAAGTCTTATAAGTTTGATAGTGAATTCTTCCTCCTGCTCAACCACAATTCTTTAATCTTACTTCCTCACTCTTAGACTTGGGGTGAAAAAAATGAGAACTGATACACATATCATACAAGCTATCTTGGCTTTTTCCTCTCTAGAATAAATGGGCATATTTAGCAAGTGTTTTCTAGCAAAGGTTAGGCTAAAATCATAGCAAATAACAGTACAAGATTAATACTGGGAAAACTGAAAGAGAATGAAAAATTCAGAATCAAAATCTGAAAATGCAGAAAAATATACAGATAGGCTTCAGGGAGCATCAAATTTGTTGCAGTACAGAACAATTAAGGGGAGGTTGGAAAGGAATGGGAGTTTTACAGTGTATGGTATACTTCTTAGGTGTTGGAGACAACTATCAGAGGGACTTTACCTAACAGTGTAACCTAAATCTTTGTACCCTCAATGAACCTGAAACAAATAAAGGAAAAAAAGCCAGACAAAAAGAACACAGTTAAATTCATTGACTCTAAATTCATTTACTTGGACAGAGTGCTTTGTGTTACAAAGGTCCATAGGGTATGAGATTTCCACTTATAAGGGTTGAACTCCCTCCTAGCCAGATAACACTGCAGACATACTCAGCCTTCATTTTCCTTGAATATGGCCTGAGGATACAATAGGACTTAGGTTTGGTAATGCATTGATGGTGGAAAGCTGTTGCAAGGGAAAAACTTTGATATAGGAAGTTGTTTTTCCATTTTGGCATAGAAGTTCTTTTTCTAAAGTCTACTGGGTAGTTTGATCTGGCTTCAAAGAATGGGCAGAAGTATGACACAGAAAATTTACATTGTTTTAAAATAACCTCCACATGGTAGTTAAAACTGCAGATGCAAAAATAGCAAGAAACCTGGAAATCACGGCTTTGCCAAGTGTCTTAGTTTCCTAGGACCACTATAACAGAGTCCATGGACCAGATGACTTAACAGAGGTTCTTGTTCCTTTATAAGCTTGGAGGCTGGATGTCAAATCTAGGTGTTAGCAGGGTGGGTTTGTAGATGTCTGTCTTTTCCCTGTGTCTCCACACGTTTTTTCTTGTTGTCTGTCCTCATTTCCTTTTCTCATAAGGACAGCAGTCATATTGGGTTAGTCTATCGAAAATACCTCATTTTAGCATAATTATCTTTTTAAAGACCCTATCTCCAACTACAGCCACACTCTGAGCTACTGGTGTTGAAGATCTTGACTCAAGTGAATTTGAGGTGGAAACACAATTCTTCTCATAGTACCAAATAACTAAACCAGGCATCACCAATAATAAAGTGTTTAAAAAATAAGTCATAATTTATATGTCATAAATTTCACATCTTTCAGAATAAAATTCATGTTTATAATTTCCAGCATTCTTCATTTCTTTGTGTAGCTTCCTTTTTTGACTGGTAGGATGTTTCTTCTGCCTGAAGAAATGTATTTAGTATTTCTTATTGTATATAGTTCAATTGGTAACTTACTTTTTCAATTTTTGTTTGCCTGGAAAACTCTTACATCTCCCTCATTTTCAAAAGATATTATCATCTTGTATAAAGTCCAGCATTGACAGGTTTTTGAAATTTTCTTTTTTTTTCCCTCAGCATTTTAAACCTGTCACTCATCTTGCATAATTTCTGATGAACACATCTACTGGGTTCTTTCTTATCTTGGTCCTATTGTAAGTTATGTTTCTTTTCTTCCCTGGCTGCCTTAAATAAATATGTTCTCTTTAGTTCCCAGCAAGTTGACTGGAAGGTATCCAAAGTTTGTTGTTGTTGTTGTTCTCATTTGTTTGTTTTTAATAGTATACTCAGAAATTCTTGAATCTGTGGTTAGTTATGTGTTATTATTTTTAAAAAATTCTCAGCCATTATTTTTTGGAAATTTTATTTTCTGTTGTCTCTCTCTTTTCCTTCTGAGAGCACAGATGTTTGCATTTCAGACCATTTGATACCATCTCACAGCTCATGAATGTTCTCTCTCTCTTTTTCTTGCATGTTTTTCACTTTATCTTCCAATCAAAGTAATTTCTATCAAGTGATCTGATTCTTTCTCCAGTTTTCTTAGATTGCTGATAATCTCACAGAAAGTATTCTTTATCCTTATCACATTTTTATTAATATTATTTTTAACATTCTTTTCTTTTTTGTGATTTTCATCTCTCTGCTGAAATTCTACCACCTACTTATGCATGCAAACTCCTTTTTCAGCCACATGCTTTAACATATTAATTAGGATTATTTTAAGTTCTTTGATAGAACTACATGAGTCACATATCTGGGTCTATGACACTTGACAGTATTTTTGGTTTGTTTGGGCTTTGATTTTTGTCCTTCTTTGTGTTAAAAATTGGGGGTAAAGCCAAACATTAAGTGTAGAACACTTGAGAATGAGGCCATGAGTATTTGAGCTTGGAAGTGGACATGCTTCTTCTGCTAGACTTTTAGTGTGTGGAGCTGTGTTAATATAGTCAAGTGTTGAGCTAGTCAAGGTTTGAGTTTTGTTATGAATGCTACCCTCGATGAAACACTGGCTTAAAATCTACCTAACATTACACTGTGCTTAGGGGCTTAGGGTGAGGTCCAGGCTACAGGTGGATTTCTTTTTTCTCCTTCCTTCCTTCCTCTTTCCCTCCCTCCCTTCCTTCCTTGTTTCCTTCTTTCCTTTTCTTCTTTCCGTCCTTGATACCCTCCTTTCTTCTTCCCTTCCTCATTCCCTCTGTCTTTCTCCCACTTCTTTCTGACAGTATTTCCTTCAGTTTCCCAGGCCACAGTGCAGTGCAGGTGCATGTGATCACAGCTTACTGGAACCTTTAACTCCAGAGCCAAGTGATCCTCCTGCCTTAACCTCCCAAGTAGTTAGAACTACAGGCATGTACCATCACACTTAGCTAATTTTTAATTTAATTTTTTTTATAGATAAGAAGTCTTACTATGTTACCCAGGTTGGTGTCAAACTCCTGGCCTCAACCTAACTTTCTGCTTTGGCATCTCACTGTGCTGGAATTACAGGCCTGAGCCATTTTGTCCAAGGCTAAGATTTTTGTACATATTGTTTTTTATCCCCTTCAGCTTTAGGTTTTCCCTGTGAACCTATACCTCAAAGAAGATCTTTTTCTATAGTCCTTCCCTTCATGCAATAAATTGCTATTATTTGTTTCTATACTTGATGCTTGCTAAGCTGTTGCGGGTCGAGACAGAAATGCATTCTCTGTGATCTTGGTTCAGCCTCAGTTTGGGGCCAGCCTAGGTTCCTAGGTTTCAGAGGTTGACTTTCTCAGTGATCCTTCCCCTCTCCTGGTGGTAGGGAATCTCTAATGTTCTAGGTACCAGACAGTTTCCTGGCCTTCTAGGGGTAGAGGAATGTGCCTGAGGAAAACAGCATTTGCAAGCCTTCACCTGGTGACTTAAGGCTGGTTTTCCTTGAGGGGGAAGGATCCGGGCAGGGCTCTCTGCCTTTCCTCTTTCCTGTATCAATGGCTGCTCCCCTGCCACAAGCCTGTAACCCAAAAGGTCTTTTTGTGGTCTGATGTCCTGCTCCCAGTCTTTCTAGTAAGTCTCTAATAGAGACACCAAATAGTTATAAACTTTGTCATACCCATTACTCTATGCTCTAACTAGCTCACACACTGCTTCTATCCATTTGTTCACAATTTAGCTGAAATCTTCCTATTTGTTTTCCTGGTGGCACCAAATTTTTTCAGTGTTCTGCCTCAACTAAGCCAAGGCTTGGATTTTGGATCTTTGAAAAACATGTGTTGTTTTTCCTTAGATTTCAGACTAGCTGGTTACCCTACAATGTTAACTCTCAGATGGGTTTAAGAAAAGTTGTGATTTTTTAGATTATCCATCTTTATCTTGTTTGTTGAGAAAAGCATTCTTCCCAATTTTCTACATTCTAAGTGAAAATTAGATATTTCTTTTGTGTTTTCTTGACTAAAGATTTGTATGCACGCAAAGCTCCTCAAAGCATAAATGTTGAGAATCAAGGTGGGTATAACAATGAGGCAACATATACCCATTGAGTTTTAGAAGACCATCAACAGGTGCAATTTTACTTGGATATAGTTTACAGAAGATTATTACACAAGCTGACAAGAGAGAGAACTTTTGGTAATCGTCTTTTGGAATTTATTGTCATTCTTTTCAAAGGAGTGTATAGTTAACTTCCATAAATGTTGCATGAACACTTGGTAAGGCATACTAATTTTACAGTGATTAAATTAAAGTGATTAATTTTACAAATTAAAGTCTGATTTATAGCAATTAAAGTCCTTATTAACTTTTATTAATTATAGTGTTTAAATTTTATGTTCTTGAATTGTTAAAAGTGCTTTTCATCATTTTTTCTTCCTAATTCTAGTAGTGTTGATACAAACTAGCCTATATTAATGTAAAATAGAGGAATTTAGTACAACTTTACTTCCTTCAATTCACCATTGCACAATCTTTATAACACGATGTAAAGTTATAACTAGATATTATTTATTTGTGCATCAGTTTCAGATTGTTTTTACTTTTGCACTTACTTTTATAATAATTAAATATTTCAACATAACTCTGTATGTATAAACTGACATTATTGTACTTGCAATCTTTTTATCCTCTTACTTCTTTTTTCTTCACTTCCCACACTTTGAACTGGATTATGACTTAGAATAACTTTTCCTATAAGGATACACCAGTGGAATAGTTTTGAGTTTGTACATATGTAAAAATACATATGTGCTGCCACGACTCATAAACTCATCTTTCGTGTACAATCATTTTATAATTGCTGGAAGTTGAAGATTTACAAATAGTTTCAGAAACAAAATAATTACTGATGAGAGAAGGGGCTTCGATGGAGGTAGTTTCTTTTTGTGTCTCAAAAATCAGTTCTACTACAGCAGGAGAGATACTGTCAGGCTTTTTGGTTGTAACTTGGGCTTCATATCTTGAATATATAATGTAGTTTTGTTTCATGTGTCTGAATGATTTTTCTATCTTGCTCAGACACTCTACCAGAATATTTCAGAATATTTCCTCTAAGGTGCTTACTTTTGTTTGAATAGTATTTTTGAATTTCATTAATTTTTAGGTGTTCAGGATTTTTTTTTCTGTTTACATGGGTATTTTAATAGGAGACTCAAAGGAAATGAATTGGGAATGGGCAACTGACCTCTTTTACAACCTTTATGGTAATTTGTATTAAACAAATATTTATGTAGTACTTAGCTAAAAGGTCCATTATACTTTAAAAATTTATTAAATCATGCTCAAAAATTTAACATATTTAGACACTTAAATTATTTACATTTTTATTAGTAAAATAATTATTCATTGAGAAAAAATACTTAGATTCTTAAATATGGAAGTTTTAAGCCAAAGGTTTTGATAATTTTAATGTCTTTTAATATATGATGCTAAATTACTTTCCCAAAGGGTAATCTTTCAATTCCTATCAGAAAATGAGTGGAAGTTTAGCTTTCTACTAGTGTACAACAGATTACTGCAACCAACATGGCCCTGACTACTAGGTAAGAGCTAATATCAAAGAAATGACTGGGTACAGAAACCCCCTGACCTATGGGCAATCTGATAGAGCTGTGGAAAAGTTGGAATACAGTTCTTGGCCAGAAGGTATGAGAAAGAAATTAAAAAACAGTCAAGCCATTGTCTATTTGATTTGGTTGTTTTCTCCAAAAGCTTGATAAGTAGGATCTACAGAGAACTCAAATTAATCAACATAAAAAGAGCAACCAATCCCTTATGTCACTAGGCAAGAGAGATGAATAGAACCTTCTGTAAAGAAGACAGACGAATGGCTAACAAACATATGAAAAAATGCTCATGGTCCCTAATTATTAGAGAATGCAAACCACTCTAAGATATCATCTAACCCCAGTAAGAATGGCCCACATCACAAAAATGTCAAAACTGCAGATGCTGGTGTGGATGTGGAGAGAAGGGAACACTTTTACACTGCTGGTGGGACTGCAAACTAGTGCAAC
>CAUYON010181270.1:0-17957 GCA_963573935.1 Arctocebus calabarensis
GAGAGAAACGGAGAGAGCTTCTCTCTCCCCACTAGAATTATCTCCCTCTAACAGATGCCTTAATGTTTTCTGTATTCTTTTCTTTCTTTTCTGTGAATAAATTCTGTCTTACAAAAATTAAAAAAAAAAAAAAAAAAAAAATTCAACTGGTCTCTGAGCAGCATGTGGCACACAGAAGTCTTCACCAAATGCTGATGGCAGGTGACCAGCCTTGGTCAGGAGACTCAGTGAGGCTGATTCCTAAGCCAGCCTGTATCTCAGAGGAGTAGGCTTGTCGCGGAAGAAGAGGCTGGAAATTAGACATGCAAGTGATCCACAGATGCAACTGTGGGAAGTGTCATCAAAAGCACTTTTCAGTAAGAGATCTTGGCCTTCAAAAGCACTTTTTCAGTAAGACCCTCTGACTAGTTACAATAACTCCATCATTTCTCTTCTTAAATAGAAAATATCTCCTAATCCCTGGCCTTTTGCAACAAAGAGACCTGGTGAAGCTCAGAAACGGTCCTACCTCTGACAGATGTTTTTTCTTTAAATAAATAAGAGACAAAGCAATTCAGTTTAGCTCCCAATGTATAAAAATAACTTGTGATGTTACCTCCAAGTTGGGCAAACTTTGTTATCACAAATGTTCAATATGTGTAGCCAGGATATAAGATAAAAGTAAAAACCAGAAAGCGAAGTAGCTTTCAGAATAGATCTTAAATAAGAAAAAATATTGCCATCAGATTGTTTAAAGGTCTTACAGCATGATGTATGGTAATTTCCTAAGAAAGCTACAGAAATTTCTGCCAAGAGAAACATGAAAAAGGGAACTGCTTAAACAGATCATGGTAAATTCTCAGAAAGGAATGCTCTGTAACCAATAAATGATGTTACAGAAGATTGTTTTATCAACTCTGTTCAATGGAAAAATTACAACACTGTATTTGAGGCATAAACCCATTTAAACAAAATAGACATATACTTATGCCAAATGCTTAACCATAATTATTTTTGGAGAAATAATTATATAGCAATATGTGTGATTTTTCTTACTTTCTCTCTTGCCTGTGTAGTTTCTTAATTTTTTATGAAGAATATGTGTATTATTTTTTGAATACCAAAAATATTTTAAAGTTTGCTTTTTTCCTAAGGTCTGTTGAGCACCTCTTGCAATTAAGCAGTATTTGGTAAGCTTTTCTGCAAATGTCAGCCCCAAACAGGGTGAAGATGGGGACACATGGTGAAATAATAACTGGAAGCAGGGATAGAAGAAAGGAGGTCACATTAACTTTTTTTTTTTTTTTTTGAGACAGAGCCTCAAGCTGTCGCCCTAGGTAGAGTGCTGTGGCATCACAGCTCACAGCAACCTCCAACTCCTGGGGTCAAGCGAGTCTCTGCCTCAGCCTCCCAAGTTGCTGGGACTACAGGCGCCCATCACAATGGCTGGCTATTTTTTGGTTGTAGTTGCCATTGTTTCTTTGCAGGCCTGGGCTGGATTCGAGCCCACCAGTTCAGGTGTATGTGGCTGGCGCCTTAGCCGCTTGAGCCACAGGCGCCAAGCCCACATTAAGTTATGTCACATGTCACACAATACCTATTAAACTGTTCACTCTTCAAACCTAATCCTTCCGAACATAGTCTCTAATAAAGCTTTCCTGGGCGAGGTGGCTCACACCTATAATACCAGCACTCTGGGAGGCCAAGGCAGGTACATTGCTTGAGCTCACAGGTTCAAGACCAGCCTGAGCCAGAGTAAGACCTTGTCTCTAAAAATAGCCGGGTATGTTACCAGGCTGCTGAGGCCAGCTGCTCCCTGCATGTGGGCTCTGAGTTTATCCTTTGATACACTCTATTAATAAGCTCTTATATTTTAAACATAAAAAATTAAAAATAAAAATAGCCGGTGGTGGTGAATACCTGTAGTCTCAGCTACTTGGGAAGCTGAGGCAAGAGAAGAGCTCGAGCCCAAGAGTTTGAAGTTGCTGTGAGCTATGTTGCCATGGCACTCTACCGAGGGCAACAAAATGAGGCTCTGTCTAAGAAAAAAAAAATGCTAACTAGCAGAGTGGTTAAACTTAGCAAGAAATACCACAACAAAAGAAATAAGTCAGTATTCAAATAAATGAAAATTCTATTCTCTAAGAGAACACAAGATTGGCTTCTAAAATTCCCTTTGCTCATTCTCATATACTATTCAGGGTTCTTTTCTCCAAAAACTGTGTTTTTCTAGCGTGGGAGGAGTGAAGTCTCATACTACATTATCCAGGTGGGTCTCCAACTCCTGGGTTCAAGTGATCCTCCAGCCTTAGTCTCTGGAGCAGTTGAGGCTCCAGGGTGCTCTTGGCTTTCTCTAACTGCTTTAGCAGTCTGTGCTTCTGTGTTTTGGCAAAAATCTTTGAGTTTCTTGCCCACATGTGTGAATGACCACCATAAAATGCAGACTCCAAGCATAGAGAATTGCATCAGATAAATACATTTGAGATTATTTTATTTTATTTTTATTTATTTATTTATTTTTTTGAGACAGAGCCTCAAGCTGTCACCCTGGATAGAGTGCCGTGGCCTCACAGCTCACAGAAACCTCTAATTTCTGGGCTCAAGCGAGTGTCCTGCCTCCGCCTCCCAATTAGCTGGGACTACAGGCGCCTGCCACAACACCTGGTCATTTTTTGGTTGTAGCCGTCATTGTTGTTTCGCGGGCCTGGGCTGGATTCGAGCCTGCCAGCTCAGGTATGTGGCTGGCGCCTTAGTCCGTTGAGCCACAGGCGCCGAGCCGAGATTATTTTATTTTTATGATTTTTTATTTATTTGTTTTTTTGAGACAGTTTCATTATGTCGCCCTCGGTAGAGTGCGGTGACGTCACAGCTCACAACAACCTCAGACTCTTGGGCTTAAGCAATTGTCTTGCCTCAGTCTCCCAAGTAGCTGGGACTACAGGTGCCTGCCACAATGCCCATCTATTTTTTTTGCTGTAGTTGACATTGTTCTTTAGCGGGCTGGGGGGCTGGGTTCGAACCCACCAGCCCCTGTGTATGTGTCCAGCGCCTCAACCACTAAGCTATGGGTGCTGAGCTATTGAGATTATTTTAAATGGATTCCTTTCCCCAAAGATTTCTTGACATTTTACGATTCATCTTTAATTTCTCAAATCCCAACAATCAAGGCAGTAATACCAATAAACATTTGAAAAAAAATTGCAGTTTCCAAAGTAGCTTTTACATAATAGTGTCTTAAGACAGGACACCTATATTTTTTACTATCTTATTTTATACCTGTGAAAATGAAGGTGACATGAACCAGCAAATGTCCACTGCTTTTGTCTCAAATGATGCTGCCCAAACGCTGATCCCCCAATGACTGCTTCACCATCATCTGGGGAACCCGGGACTCACCCCTGACCAAATGAATTACAAGTTCTGAGGGTGGGCCCGGGAAGGTCACATTTAATAAGCAGAACAATAATGCTGAGGAAGCTGGGGTCAGAAGCCACCACTAAAAGGTGGGTCAAAAAGGAGGACTCTCTTCTCCTAATCACCTGTGGACCCTGGCAATATTCCTGTGGCACATGAAGGCTTGTCAGGGCAGAGAGATAAGACAGACAATAGGTGCGGGGCGGGGGAAGGGAAAAGGTGGGGAGGAAAGAAAGACAACAGGTGGGGCAACCACCCAGAGGACAAGTGACTGTACATGAGGCTGTGTGGAAATAGCTGACCCTTTGTTACAAGGATCTTTAATTCTGTCACCCGGAGAAAGTAGTTTGTTCTCTCCACACTTACTTGGTCAGGACAATGGAGACTGCGTCATTGAGGATACTTTCTCCAAAAACCAGCATGTTGAGCACGGGGTCCACATGAAGTGCGTTGAAAATCGCAATAGTGGCCACGGGATCCACAGCGGATATCAGGGAGCCAAATGCAAAACTGGAAGAGAAAAGGAAGGGAGAAATTCTGAAGTGTGTACCACACTTGGTCTATGATTCAAAGTATCAGAGTCAAAGACTACATCTAACATAACACAACAGGGCTCAGCGCCTGTGGCTTAAGTGGCTAAGGCACCAGCCACATACACCTGAGGGGGGTTGGAATCCAGCCCGGGCCCACCAAACAACAATGACGGCTGCAACCAAAAAATAGCTGGGTGTTGTGGCGGGCACCTGTAGTCCCAGCTACTTGGGAGGCAGAGGCAGGAGACTCGCTTGAGCTCAGGAGTTGGAGGTTGCTGTGAGCTGTGATGCCCGGGCACTCTACCCAGGTTGATAGCTTGAGGTTGTGTCTCTAAAAAAAAAAAATAATAATAACAAAACAGTACTCACTGGCGTGGAAACAGCTACAGCAGATGGTATGGTATCTTTTTCCCACTTCTCTGCTAAAGGAGTAGTGAAAGGCCCACTCTAAAAAAAGTCGGTAGGAATGGCCTGGGTTTCCACTGTCAATACCGAGACCTTATTTTGACCAGTAATGGATGGAAGCCTTTTCCTTGGATACATTACACACTGCCCAGCCCTCTTGGTCAGAGCAGCTGGAGCCAAACAACCCATGAGCTCCTAGGTCTGACCTCTACTCTATCCCTTGCCACCAGGCCATTGGAGTACCATCTATGACCAGCCTCTGCCTTTGCAACACTTAAGAAACTGCCAAAAGGTAGCAGCACCGCCAACATGCTGCAGGGGACGGCAGTGTGGGCTGATGCTGATGCCTCTCCTAGGCAGGCCAGCGGATCTCACCGACAGCACCCATGGAGATCGAGCCACCTTTCTTACAGCCCAGGAACCGTTCTAAGCACTTCAGTTATAGTTAACTCAGCACTGCACACAGCAACCGTATGGGAGAGGACTACTACTGCCCCAGGGACACAGGAGCACTTGAGGGACAATGAGATCAAGTGACCTGCCCCCATCGGTCAGCTAACAAGTGTACAGCCAGGAGCTGGCACCCCTCAGCAGGACGCTGGGAACAGCAAAATCTGCAGTCTAAGACAAATTTAGAAAACAGCCATTGTGACACAGGAAATAAATCAGGGCGATGTGAGAAAGAGTAACCCGATGGGGGAGTTTGTGGGACACTCTGATTGGAGGCTCAGGAAGGGCCTCTGAAGAGGTGACACATTTGTGGAAGAACCTACGTAACAAGCAATAGCCAGCCAGCCAGGCCAAAACCTGGGGGTAGAGGTGACAGCAAGTAAGCCCTGAGGTGGGAGCAAGTCTGGCTGCCAGAGAAACAGGAAGAAGGTGCCTGCGGCAGCAGGGGCATTAGTGGGGAGATGAGTGACAGGTCCAGCTCCCAGCAGGGGCCTGGCTGTTCTTGCAAGCTTCTATTCCCTCAAACTGCTATGCTGGGTGCTGCTTTCTTTCTAGTCGACAGATCAGTGGGGCTGTCCCCTTCTATAACACCAGACAAAACAAGGAGCCCCTTAGGGCACAGTCTGTACCAGTCATAAGCCAGAGACCTCCTGGGCTGTACTTCCCACCCTCACCCATCTCTGGTGTGAGAAGGAAGAGGGCACCAGGCAGCCTTTGATGGATGATCGTCTTCCCCCAGGGTCACGAAGAGAGTGCTGACCACAGGAAATGCCTGACTGCCTTGCCAGTTATAGCTCTCTTTGTAAATCCGAAATTTGGCCTCTGGTTTTCATGGTAATAAAACCATTCTCTATGAGTGTAATAAATGTGAATTCATCTGGGAGGGCCTCGGGACCCCAGGCTGAGAACCAGACCCTCCCGTAGAGAGGTCTCCCGTAGACCTCAGTTCTTGGACTTCACCTGTCCTCACAGAGGTGACCTCATAAATGCAGGCTCCAAGGGGGCAGATGCTGTGTTGTCATCTTGGGTGTGTTCCCAGGATCTGTACTGGGCGTGGCCCACAGATCCTTGCAGAAGGCAGGCAGGAAGGGGTGGGGGGGAGGTAGGATGGGAAGGTAGCACCACCAAACAACTGCCAACTTGGGAGGCCCTATTTTATTGAAGGTTGGTCCTCACGCCCTGGAATTGCAGCCTTGTCTTTCTTTTATTCTTACTCTCATCAACCACAGCAGTGTCACAAGGGGCCAAGACTGATGAAGGATGCCTACAAAGCGTATCCTGAAGTGGCCTCTATCCACTTCCATGCACAGCACAGGAGGGTGGACAGCCACAGGCCTCCCTGCTCAGTACCCACATGCTTGGGCCTGGTAACGGCACTGAATTTTCCTCTGGGAAGCCACACCTCCTCCCACTCTCAAACCTTGTAGTCATGTGGAGTTCTAGGCATGGGCATGGGGCCAGAACTTGATCAACGAGGGTCACTGCCAGGCCAGCTTAGGGAACAGGGTGGCCCATTAGGCAGAGATGGCTGAAGTGAGGGTAATGTGAGTCTAGTGCCAACTGTTCTGCCTTGTGGGGGTGATGAAGCCTCTCTAGGGGGAGCTGAGCTGAGACCCGGCAAGAGAAAAGATTCCCAACATTGTAGACACTAGAGGCTGTCATGCCAGCAGCCATCATTCTGGGGACGCTTCAGTTCTATAAGCCAACAAACATCTCATTTTTTCCCTTTTTTTGTTTAAACTACTTTGTGTTGGGTTTAAGCTGCAGTGAAAGAGAAGGCCTGGCTGATATACTTTGTCACAATCCTCTGACTTCCTGAACTGGAGCTGAGATAGCAGGAGTTAGCAGGTGAACTTATGAATGGGGAGAGGGATAGACAGATGGAAGGATATGTGTGAAGGCAAATATAGTTAAGGATAATTACAGCATCTCAGTGGTGGATATATGGGTGTTCTCTATGGAAGGCTACATCTTTTCTGCATGTTTGAAAAATTTCAAAATAGGCTCAGCGCCTGTAGCTCAAGTGGCTAGAGCACCAGCCACATACACTGGAGGGGGTGGGTTCAACCCCAGCCTGGGACTGCCAAACAGCAGTGACAACTATAGCCAAATTGCTACGCGTTGTGGTGGGCACCTGCAGTCCTAGCTACTTGGGTGGCTGATGCAGGAGATTGCTTAAGCCACAAAGAGTTTGAGGTTGCTGTGAGCTGTGACACCACCATACTCTACAGAGGGCAACATAGTGAGACTCTGTTTCAAAAAATATATATATATATATTATTTTTTTTTTTTCAAAATAAAAAGTTGGGGAGGTAATGCTTTGTATAAATCACATAACATATTTAGCTTTCATTGGGAATCTAAATTGAGGCAGAGTATTTCTGACACTGAATATACAATGTCTGAAATACAAACTCCTAAATTGAGAGGTCTATATCTAAGGAGCTACTTAACCTGGCCACACGTTCATGACCCAGTCAGTTCTTTGAAAGGCTGGAAGACAGGCTTGGCACCTGTAGCACAGTAGCTATGGTGCCAGCCACATACACTGAGGCTGGTGGGTTCAAACCCGGCCAAGCCAGTTAAACAATGACAAATGCAACAAAAAATACCCAGGAAGGCTCAGCACCTGTGGCTTAAACAGCTAAGGTGCCAGCCACATACACCTGAGATGGCGAGTTCGAATCCAGCCCAGGCCCGCCTGTCAATCAATAATGATAGCTGTAGCCCAAAAATGGCAGGGCGTTGTGGCAGGCGCCTGTAGTCCCAGCTACTTGGGAGGGAGAAGCAGGAGAAGTGCTTGAGCTCAGGAGTTGGAGGTTGCTGTGAGCTATGATGCCACTACACTCTACCCAGGGTGACAGCTTGAGGCTCTGTCTCGACAACAACAACAAAAAAATAATCAGGCGTTGTGGCAGCTACTTGGGAGGCTGAGGCAAGAGAATCACTTAAGCCCAAGAGTTTGAGGTTGCTGTGAGCTGTGACACCACAGCAATCTACTGAGGGAGGGTGGAGGGAGAAGGAAGGAAGGCAGGCAGGCAGGCTGAAAGACAGAATTGGCACCTGTAGCACACTGGTTATGGTGCCAGGCATATACACCGAGGGTGGGGGGTTCAAACCTGGCTGGGCCAGTTAAACAATGACAACTGCAACAAAAAATAGCCGGTCATTCTGGTAGGTGCCTGTAGTCTCAGCTACTCGGGAGGCTGAGGCAAGAGAATTGCTTAAGCCCAAGAGTTTGAGGTTGCTGTGAGCTGTGACACCACAGCACTTTACTAAGGGCCACATAGTGAGACTCTGTCTCAAAAAAAGAAAGAAAAGACAAGAAAGGCTGAGAGATAGAATTGGCACCTGTAGGACAGTGGTTATGGCAACAGGCATATACACCGAGGATGGTGGGTTTGAACCTGGCCAGGCCAGTTAAACAATGACAACTGCAACAAAAAATAGCCGGGCATTGTGGCAGGCGCCTGTAGTCCCAGCTACTTGGGAGGCTGAGGCAAGAGAATCGCTTAAACCCAAGAGTTTGAGGTTGCTGTGAGCTGTGAGCCATAGCACTCTACTGAGGGTCATACAGTGAGATTCTGTCTCAAAAAAGAAAAGGGAGAGGCTCTGCGCCTGTGGCTCAACAGGCTAAGACACCAACCACATACACCTGAGGTGGAGGGTTCGAATCCAGCCCTGGGCCCGCCAAACAACAATGACAGCTGCAACCAAAAAATGGTCAGGCGTTATGGCGGGCGCCTGTAGTCCCAGCTACTTGGGAGGCAGAGGCAGGAGACTCACTTGAGCCCAGGAATTGGAGGTTGCTGTGAGCTGTGATGCCAGGGCACTCTATCCAGGCTCTGTCTCAAAAAAAAGAAAAAAAAAAAAGAAAAGAGAGAGAGCGAAAGAAAGAAGGAAAGAAGGAAAGAAAGGGAGTGGCACCTGTGGCTCAGTGGGTAGGGCGCCGGCCCAATATACTGAGGGTGGCGTGTTCAAACCTGGCCTGGCCCAACGGCAACAACAACAAACAAATAGCGGGGCATTGTGGCAGGCGCCTATAGTCCCAGCTACTCTGGAGGCTGAGGCAAGAGAATTGCCTAAGCCTAGGAGTTGGAGGTTGCTATGAGCTGTGATGCCAAGGCACTCTACCGAGGGTGATAAGTGAGACTCCGTCTCTACAAAAAAAAAAAAAAGAAGGAAGGAAAGGCTGAAAGATAGAATTGCAACTTAAAAATGTGTTTTACTTATTCCGTCACCTCAAAAGAGAGCAACATCAACAAAATAAAAATGAAATATATTGGGGTAGTGAAACAATTCAAGGTACTGGCTCGGCGCCTCTGGCTCAGCGGGCTAAGGCGCCAGCCACGTACACCTGAGCTGGTGGGTTCAAATCCAGCCTGGGCCCGCCAACCAACAATGACGGCTACAACCCAAACAAAAATAACCGGGTGTTGTGGTGGGTGCCTGTAAGGCAGAGGCAGGAGACTCACTTGAGCCCAGGAATTGGAGGTTGCTGTGAGCTATAATGCCACGACACTCTACCCAGGGCGACAGCTTGAGGTTCTGTCTCAAAAAAAAAAAAAAAAAAAAAAAAAAAATTCAAGGTACTTAAGAGTGAAATCTCTCTAGCAGAAATATAACTAAAATAAAATCTATACAACAACCCCATTTTTACATTTTCTTTTTCTTTTTTTTTTCAGACAAGAGTCTTACTCTGTTGCCCATGCTAGTATGCTGTGGCCTCAGCCTAGCTCACAGCAACCTTAAACTCTTGGGTTTAAGCAATACTTCTGCCTCAGCCTCTGAAGTAGTTGGGACTACAGGCACATGCCACAATGCCCAGTTACATTTTTAGAGACGAGGTCTTGCTCTTGCTCAGACTGGTCTCGAACTCCTGAGCTCAAGGAATCCACCTGCCTTGGCCTCCCAGAATGGTAGGATTACAGGCAGCCATCACGCCTGGCTCATTTTTTTTTTTTTTGTAGCAACAGAGTCTCACTTTACCACCCTCGGTAGAGTGCCGTGGCGTCACACAGCTCACAGCAACCTTCAACTCCTGGGTTTAGGCGATTCTCCTGCCTCAGCCTCCTGAGTAGCTGGGACTAGAGGCGCCCGCCACAATGCCTGGCTATTTTTCTGTTTTTGCAGTTTGGCTGAGGCTGGATTTGAACCCACCACCTTCAGTATATGGGGCCAGCACCCTACTCGATGAACCACAGGCGCCACCCCACCTAGCCCATTTTTATGATAATACAGAGATTGCAAAAGGTTGTGGTGCTCATCTTGAGCCTGCATGGTATTTTTGAAAAATGGAGTAAGTTGGACTGTGCCTATGGCTTAGTGACTAGGGTGCCGGCCCCTTATACCAAGGGTGGCAGGTTCAAACCTGGCCCCAGCCAACTGCAACAAAAAATAGCCGGGCATTGTGGCGGGAGCCTGTAGTACCAGTTACTCAGGAGGCTGAGGCAAGAGAATTGCCTAAGCCCAAGAGTTGGAGGTGGCTGTGAACTGTGACGTTACAGCACTCTACCAAGGGTGAGAAAGTAAGACTCTTGTCTCTAAAAAAAAAAAAAATAATAAGCCAGGCATTGTGGCAGGCACCTGTAATCCCGGCTACTTGGCCTCTTTTGAAAAAAATTACTTTAAATATCTATTAATTCTGGGCTCGTATTTTTACATGGTGATTATTAGGTGAAGCTGAGATGTAGCTGTTCCCTTGTGACAGGGTGTGCTCTCGTGCTGGCCACTGTCCCACCTCTAGACTCAGATTTGACCGGCTTCCCTGTTGAGTGCTTTGCCAAGCCCTGCAGTTGCGTGGATTTGCCAACCTTGAGCAGCCCCCACAAAAAACATCTGCACGTGGAGAGAGAAACTCCACCCAACCCTTAGGTGGCTTGTCTATGGGCAATTTTTCCCTCTCCTCCACCTGACCACCCCAACCTGTGATTCAATTCACAAACATCTATCCAGCATTGACTATCTCTAATCAGTTGCCTCCTAAACAGGTTTGAATGCTATGACACCTTCCTATAGGTCAACTGGGCTTAGGGCATTCATTTTGCTTGCAAATACCTGCAAAACACATTACATCATTCTGCTGTATTTTTAGCTCCTACGAAGAGGTATGTGACTTTTTTTTTTTTTTTTGAGACAGAGCCTCAGGTTGTCGCCCTGGGTAGAGTGCTATGGCATCACAGCTCACAGCAACCTCAAACTCCTGGGCTCAAGTGATTCTCCTGCCTCTGCCTCCCAAGTAGCTGAGACTACAAGCGTCTTTGGCGGGTCCGGGCTGGATTCAAGCCTACCAGCTCAGGTGTATGTGACTTTTATGTATCAAAACCGTCTTACCACAAAAGCTCTAAAATTTAAGTCCCAGGCAGGGAAGGGTGGTGAGTAGAGATGGGAATGGGATTAGACTTGTCAGAGGCACATTTCCCATTGAAAGGAGTCTAAAATTCTAGTTCCAAGTTGCTAAGTTGCTGCTAAAGCCAAAAATCTCTGGCCCCATGGCAAGGACCTGGGTGGTGCTCACTACCTGACTGCCCTGCCCAGCTCCCCAGCTAAGCCACCAGACCAAACCAAGCCCTGATGGTGGACACAGACATGGAGTAAGGCTGCACACTCTCCATGTGGGCTAACCAGGCTGCGCTCTGCTCAGGCACTTTTTCAGCACTAGGTACTTTTCTGAGAGCCGCTGCCTAGGCTGCTTCTCACCAAGCCATTGTGAGACTTCCTCGTTGGGCCTCCTAGACAGCAGCTCACTGGAGAAGCTGCGGACTGAGGCAGTACTCAAAACGCAGCCCTGGGCCCTGCCTTCTGCCCCCACCCCAAGCCCACCCCAGACTTGGTGGCAATCTTAGAGTAAAGCTCCCCCTTCACTCTCCCATTCCTAATCTCTCAAGAAGACAGCTCTTTATTATGGCTGCTGCAAAGACTTAGAAATGACAAAAAGCCAATAGTGCAGGGGGTATGCAGTATGACGGGGGAGTTAAGAGACCAGATTTTAAACTAAATCAATCATTTCGATCAACAATGCTCTTACTAGGATCTTCAAAATCTTCAATCTAGTTCTGATTCATTTCCCAGACATAAATTAATTCAAAATAGATTCTACAGCAGAAATCCTTAGCAAAAGAAAAATATATATATGAGAGAGAAAGAGAGAGAGAGAGACAGAGAGAGAGAGAGAGAGAGAGAGAGAGAGAGAGAGAGAGAGAAATAAAAAAGTACCACACCCAGGAAGCAATGTGGAGAAAGTTTTCCCCAGCCTGAAAAGCAGTCACATGGGTGTTACAGTGTGAAGAATTTACCTGTCTGTCATGTTGAGTTTAGAGATTACATCAGCCTGTAAAATAAAACACACAAACACAGAGACACAAAAAAAACCCCTGGAGAACAGCCAAGAAGATTAAAATGTCCATCAGTGCTTCATTAAAACTAATAAGGACATTAATCTTCAGCCCCCGAACCACTTGAAAAATAAAGAAAACTCCTCTAAGTTCTAGTTTAAGCATGCATTTGATCATCATACAACAAAAGTATAGAAAAGAAAGCTACATTTTTCAAGCCCAATTAATGGCAGTTTTCTTCTCTAGAGTTTATTTCTATTTGATACTAGAAGCTGAGCAATGAACAAAGTTGCATGACAGACAGATTTATGCTGGTGCCACTGAAGCAGCAATAAAGGTGAAAATCAGATGGGATGGCCTTTAGCTATCAAGAGAAGAAAGCAGCTGACACATGTAAGAGAAATCTGCCAGTCGCCCGGATGCCGGACCTTTACTTTAGTTTGCAGAAGTGGGGCAGGCAAACTTTCTGCAACTGGCAGTAAAGGACAAAAATTGTGACATGTGTGGACATGCACAATGCAAAACTACAGAGACCACCTTCCTAGGGATGTCTGGTCTACATTAATTCAAATTAAAGGCCAAAGTACAGAATGCCCAGTTGATGCCAGGGGGAAGTGGTTTAGCAGTGGTAGAAAATTCAGAGTATATAATTCTACAGGTAGATAGAATTGAGTGAACAGAGTCAGAAGCCTTGATTTAAAAATGAAAATTTTTATTAAAAAACTGTTCAATCCTGATTCAATCTACCAAACACAGCTGATACCATTCTAATCTGAGGGTCTTGATGCCATATACTCTACTCTATTTTTAGGTATTCCAATTTAAGACAGTATTGGTTTACAAATAAGAACAAATACTTTTATACCGGAGGTGGCGGGTTCAAACCTGGTCCCAGCCAAAAAAAATAAAAATAAAAAGAGAAAAGAACAGATAGTTTTGGGGATTATGGAAAAGATTCACTCAATTTCAAATGCATTCTTGGGGGGCACTTAGAAACCATCTAACACACCTTTACTGTGCCCCACGTGCAGCTGGGCCTTCTTTCCTGGAGGGCCTTTATGCTGAAAGGGAAACCCAGGCCCCAGCAGGTGTTCCTACCCCACCTCCCTGCACTAGCTCCAAGAATATACAATTTTCAAAGTTTTTCAAAGATGTTTTTTTCTTACCTGACCCAGAAAATAAATTCCTCCACCTACTACAAAAGCGGAGATGGCCGTACCAAAAACAGCAAACAGAGTAATGGAACCAATATTTTGAAAGAAGTTACCCTGTTTGAAAGAGTAGAAATCAGAGAACTGATTAGAAAAGCCTGTCCTATTGGTGAAGGTGTAGCCTGCACACCCACCCTCGGGGAGGCTTGATGCCTGGTAAAGGGCACTGCCATGGGTCTTGCTTGGCCAGCTGGAAACCTGGGAGTCTTCCTGCACCCTGACCTACTTCAGTGTCCCTGTCACTCACATCATCTCCCACCTGGACCACTGCATAGCTTCTCACAAGTCTACTCAGCCCTTCCGGGCCCTTTTCCCTTCACTCTCCAAATGCTTCCAGAATGATTTTTACAAAGGACAAATCCGATTATGTTGTCTTCCCCTTACCCCTACTTCCCCTCAAAATGCAGTTGACACCCACTCTGGTTGGCTCTACCCATGGGAAGGCCTCTAACCTCATCTAGCTCCCCTTGGTTCCCTGGTTCCAGTCTACACTGGCAGCTTCGAGCAGCTTGTGCTCCATCTTTGTTTGGTGAACTTTAATGATCCTAAGCTCTCAGGACATTTAGACTCTTCCTGAGGGAAGCCTTCCCTGATCCCTTAGCCAGTGCTCAGCTCTGATCCTAGACTATGCTCTCAATGCACAGTGATCCTCTCCTGTAGCACTTGACAGGGCTGTAATTTACCTTTACTTATGTAACCATTTAACAGATGTCTGTATTTCCCACAAGGCTGCAAGCTCAGTGGGGGCAATGAGCACACACCTGTGCCCAGGCAATGCCACACGCCTGTCAGATGGCAGATGCCCAACAAACACGCACTGAAGAAATTAACTGTGCTTCGTGTCTGCTCAAAGTCCAAAGTCTATACAATTATAGTTTTCCTTTAATTAAGAAAAGGTGTATTATTACAAAGAATATCAAGATAACATGTTACACTATCAGAATTTCCTTTTTGCTGTCAAGGTCTTTTCAAGTTTTATTTCACTCTATTAGCACCATCATTAAATATGACAGATAAAATATGTTTCCATCTATACATCATAGCATTTAAAAGAAAATATCCAAGTTCAAGAAGTATGGTAACATCTTTCAAATTTCCATAAAATTAAAGAAATTAAGCTGTTTATTAGAACCTTAATAAATTAGGACTCGGTGGCGCCTGTAGCTCAAGTAGCTAAGGCGCCAACCACATGCACCAGAGCTGGCAGGTTCGAATCTGGCCTGGGCCTGCCAAACAATGACAACTACAACCAAAAAATAGCCAGGTGTTGTAGCCGGTGCCTACAGTCCCAGCTACTCGGGAGGCTGAGGCAAAAGAATTGCTTAAGCCCAGGAGCTGGAGGTTGCTGTGAGCTGTGACGCCATGGCACTCTACCCAGGGTGATAGCTTGAGGCTCTGTCTCAAAAAATAAATAAATAAATAAATTAGGACTCCACTGAGGAACCACCACCTAGAGGCTTTGATCACCTTTGACTGTGGGTGTGGACAAGAATCCTGTCTTTCTAAATGGGATCATATCAAACTAAAAAGCTTTTACCCTGCAAGGCAAACAATAAAGTGATGAGACAAGCCACAGAATATATAAGGAGCTCCAACAATGCAATAGGAAAAAAATTAAATAATCTGATTAAAAAATAGGCAAAGGAGGCTGGGCACTGTGGCTCACGATTGTAATCCCAGCACTTTGGGAGGCCAAGGTGGGTGGATTGCCTGAGCTCACGAGTTTGGGATCAGCCTGAGCAAAAGCGAGACCCCGTCTCTACTAAAAAATAGAAAAACTGAGACAAGAGGATCGCTTGAGCCTGAGTTGGCAGTTACTGTGAGCTATGACGCCACGGCACTCTACCCAGGGCGATAGCTTTAGTCTCTGTTTCAACAACAACAAAAAATCTGAATGGATATTTATCGTAAGAAGATAAACAAATGATGGCCGGGTGCGGTGGCTCACACCTGTAATCTTAACACTCTGGGAGGCCAAGGCAGGTGGATTGCCTAAGCTCACAGGTTTGAGACCAGCCTGAGCCAAGAGCAAGACCTTGCCTCTATAAATAGCCAGGTGTTGTGGCAGGCACTTGTAGTCCCCACTACTTGGGAGGCTGAGGCAAGAGAATTGCTTGAGCCCAGGAGTTTGAGGTTGCTGTGAGCTATGAAGCCATAGCATTCTACTGAGGGTGACAAAGTGACACTTTGTCTCAAAAAAAAAAAAAATAAAAAGAAAAAGAAATTGTCAAGCCAGGGATATCAGGCACTGCTATTTTATTTTATTATTAGTATTATTTAGGTACAAGGGATGCACTTTATCAGATGACACATCAACACATCTGATTCCCACCATTCAGAGCAGTTTGAATCAACGGCCTCAGGTTCAGGCAGAAGTTGTTGCAGCCTCTGAAATCTTCAAGGTCTGGACACTGAGATGGCGTTCATAGGACCTCTAGCTAGTTTCCACGTGATTTGGGCCTCTGTTGCTTCCTCTCAGGTGGTGGGTCCCTGGAGGAAGCCAGGTGTCCTGTGCCTGCTAGGCCACCTGTCTCTGAGATTCCTGTTGTAGTACCTGTGTACTCTGCAGGCACTGAGGCTGGGAGGCTGAGAGCAGTGGAGAGAGCTAGGGGTGTAGGTGCCAACTCCACAGGGCTAGAAAAGAGTTCTGTAGGGACACAGGGCAGCAGAAGGTCTGAGGGCAAGAGCCCAGAGCACTGTCATCGGAAGGAATGGGACTGAGGCAGCAGCCTTCTCTGGGTAAGTACCAAATGCATTTCTTTTTCCTCCTAGGAGTAGTGAAGAGCGTTATCTGCACGGACCACACCAATCCATTTGGTTGAGGCCAAAGCGGGCATGGCATTTCTTAGGCAAGCCAGGGTCTGTGGTAGATTCTCGGTGCTTTTCCCTTGGCCACCTTTGTTTCTTTCCGTAGTTGTCCCGTGCCGACCAGCCTGGGTACAGGTGCATATGCGGCTGCCTACCCTTGTGGGCCAGCTCATAAAACTTGGACAGCACATGCCACCTGCGGCCCAGGATCTGACTGATGGCAGCACTCTCCTGAAGTGTATACTCTACAATGACCTTGGCTCTCATCACCTTCATGTACAGCATGAAGGCATTAAGGGGCTTCTTGATAGTTGGCTTCTTGGCCTCCTTCTCCACCTTATACTCTGCCTGTGTTTTTAGGCTGCGGTCATAAGGCTATAGCTCCTGCTTCCCTGAGGGGATACAGAGGCTGGGTGGGGGAACCAGCCCACGGTGTGAGGAGCTGGCCCGTGCTGCCTGGGGTCAGAGAGTAGAAGCCTATGAACTCCTTGCTTCTGGCTGATGTTCACAGGTGCAGGTGTGGGTGTGGGCTGCTGAAATGTTCGTAGAGAGGAGAGAGTTGGGGGACACCATGAGGTGGCTGACTGGCTTTGTTGTACAGTGGGGGCTGCGGCTGGGGGTCTGCCCTGCTCCCGAGGAGGGTGGGTAGTGCATGAGCAGATTGAAGGCAGAGTAGCCCATCTCTTTGTACATGCCGCTGGCGCACTCAGGGCCTGGGCAGGAGGGGAAGTGGAGATGGCGGCGGTCTGTTTACTCCTATATCAGGACCGGCTATTTTTTTTTTTTTTCTTTTTGAGACAAAGCCTCAAGCTGTCACCCTGGGTAGAGTGCTGTGGCATCACAGCTCACAGCAACCTCCAATTCCTGGACTCAAGCGGTTCTCCTGCCTCCATCTCCCAAATACTACAGGAGCCCGCCACAATGCCCAGCTATTTTTTGATTGCAGCTGCCATTGTTGTTTGGCGGGCCCAGGCTGGATTCGAACCCACCAGCTCAGGTGTATGTGGCTGGCACCTTAGCTGCTTGAGCCACAGGCGCCGAGCCAGCTAATCACAATGTTGATATAGCTGTATGAGATGAAGACTGGAGGCCTCTGCTGACTTCTTTGCCCTCAAAGTCCACAGGGTTGAGAGCCTGAATCTCTCCACAGCCCACTTAAAAGACACTTTAAACCGTTAACCTTGGCTAAGCAGAAGCCTTCCCAGGATAGCACTTGTCACTGGGATCTCTCCTGAAGTGGCTGCCCACTTATCCGCTGCACCAAAACTGGTCTCAATCTATGCTCCTGAGGGCCGAGGCTGCAAGGCAGCCCTCCTACTGCCAAACACTGAAACCTTTGCTCTTCCCCAGCATCTCAGGCCTGGCCTTTGTCACTGTTCACAGTCACTAGATCACTCGCCCAAGGTCTCCCAGCCTGAGCCTAGCTCTGCAACCCTGAGGGTGGAGCCTGCAGGGCAGTTCTCCCACAATGGCTGCACAGGGCCCATAGCTGAACAATGTTAACTCTGTTCCACCCCAGGGGCTCAGTCCCGTACCCTGGACATTGCTTAAAGTTGCCTGCATTCTTGCCCAAGTTCTCCCAAGGTAATTCAACCACGTACCCAAGTCCACAAAAAAAAAAAAAAAAAAAGGGTGGCGCCTGTGGCTCATCAAGTAGGGCACTGGCCTCATATACCTAAGGTGGCGGGTTCAAACCTAGCCTCGGCCTGAACTGCAAAAACAGAAAAATAGCTGGGCGTTGTGGCAGGCGCCTGTAGTCCCAGCTACTCGGGAAGCTGAAGCAAGAGAATCGCCTAAACCCAGGAGATGGAGGTTGCTGTGAG